>BLKR01010036.1:0-72670 GCA_011170035.1 Teleogryllus occipitalis
ACGGAACAATAAAGGAAAGATTAGAGTTGTGGAGGAAAGGCGTGATTCGGTGTTACGCCACCGTGTGAGTCAACCAGGTGAATTACTTGGGATTTGGGATTACTTCTCTCAGCCATTCAATAATCCGCGACAACTCTGAGAGAAGAGGGACTCAAGGGAAGTCTTCCCTCCAGTTGGAGGTAACAGAAATTTACTACATTAAAAAATAAAATTAACATATTTCATTTTATAAAATTCCATTCACATTTTTATTGCTTCTATTTGAGACAGGTATTACGCAATAATTTCTTCAAATTATTATAAACAGTGCAGCAATAGCAAATATATTGATATTTAATTCAAGTTAGCCTCTGGGATGGCTCATGGGCAGCGTACTAGCTTCCCGTGCTGTGTTCCCGTGTTCGATTCCCGGTCGAGTCAAAATTAGAGTTGTAGCTTTCCTTTAAAATCGTCCCAGGTTCTGCTGCTGTGAGACGAAGTAAAGCCCAAGCAGGTGGATCTTGCCAGTTACGGTGAAGAGAATACGTTATGTTCGCCTCATGTCGCTCTTACTCCCAAGCATGGGAATTTAACTAGACCCAGGCATGAAGGACACTGATAGCTGGCCTGCGAAGTCGGACTACCGACCCAATAATGCCAAATACGTTTTATAAAACTGCATTCACATTTTTATTGCTACTCTTTGAGACAGGTATTAAGCAATAATTTATTCAAATTATTATAAAAAGTGATTAGCAAATATATTGATATTTAATTCAAGTTTGAATTGTCAGAAAAACTGCTGCGAAAAGTGAATTAAAATTGTTTTAATAACTCTCCCCAGGACTTGTTCAATGTGTCCCGGATTTTCGATCCTTATTGGAGAACCAAATCACGCGGGATTGACAATGCCCATGTGAGACTCATTCGCTCATCGTTTGGTTCTCAGAACGAGTGTGGACGTCGTGAAGAAAGAAGGATCGGAAGGAAGGTTGCACGTTCCAGCGTTGACTAAAAACTGTTCGTTTTCATCCAAGCCTTTTCGGCCATATCTAAGGTGGAGAGTTTTCATGAATTAGTGAAGAAAATATTATGATATGAAAGAAATAGCAATTCTGGATTGATTGCTTCCGGGCAAGCCAACTGCTATAACTATTTAGAATAATGAATGTTTTATTCTAGGGAGGTGATGTTTCTCTGCCTGATTTTCCTTTCTATGTATTCGGTTTTCGGTTTATGTATTCCACGTGCGTGCTCAGTATTGGGAAAGAATGAAGTTTTCTATTCCCTGGCAGTGTTTTCTTGATTAGAAGTTTCTTTTCAGTAGTTTTCTGATTAGTTTGGATAAATTATAAACCAATTATACGTGTATTACATCCTAACATCGCGTTACTTTCAAATTAGTGAATTGTATAATGGAAAGACAAAAATCTGCTCTAAATTCCAGGAGAATGGTGTAGAAACGGCCTTCTAGAAGTTTTCTCGCATTTCCTTTTTTCAGCATTTTGCTGTATAAAAATGTCCCTTGCGTAACAATGTTCATTCTATTGCACTGAAATCTGATTTATAAGTGTAAAAATATGTAACAAGCTAAAATTATGCAGGCTTTTAATGCACATAAAAAACAAGCCCTTCATTTTTGGTTTAAAAAATGAAAATAGCTTTCTAAATTGAATTTTTCATTTGATCAGATTTAAAAAAAATCTAGTGACATAATCACACTTATGACAATAAAAAACAGCGTAACTTTGATTACTCAGTCTATGATAAATCTAATTTTAAAAAACCAACTTCAAAAAGTGAAATTTGTTCGCAATCGACATTTTAAAATAAATGTAATAAAATATAAAAAATTAACAAAATCTCAAAAACTAATGGACCAGATTTTAAAATATTTGATTCGATTTTACTTTGCAATAGGATAGATGTGTGGTATAAATTTCATGATAATTCAACTGCTAGTTTAAAAGTTACAAAATTCAGTCAAATGTCCCCTTACACATCATGATATCTTCAGTTGCTGAGCATCCCCAAAACGCGCGAGTCACGCTACACCATTGGGAGACTAGTATCAAAAACCCTATTCTATCCTGCCTATTTTAATAAAAATAAATGTGTTTTGTCTACCTACTTTAGGTAAAATAAATGCCTGAACCTCCGAGCTCTATGATAACTCAAAATTAAGAACGGAGATTTGAATCTAAATCGAAGAAATAAGAATACACAGAAGCAAACAATTATTGAGTTGACTAAATATAGGAACGAAGTATCTCTCATAGAAGAAACAGTCGAAACCGACTCAAATCAACGGAGCATTCAAATGTCCAGCAAACTGTTTGTTGTACCTGTCTGTATTAATGAATTCTATCAACCAATATTACACGTTCGAAATGTTTTATTTATCTCTGTAAATTACGTAATTCAAAATCAAATTACAGGGACGTTTTGTGATACAAATCAATGTTTCCATTAATATTTCACTACTAAAATGAAAAACAAATTAAAATAAAATGATGCCACATTTGTAGATAAATTTCACAACCGAATGCATTAACAATTCACACGCGATTCGGGGATTTCCCATTAAAGGTGATTTATAATATTATGAATGAACCGCTGCGGCTGAATTGGTTCGAGACTGGATTATTCTAAGGAAGTCGCACAGAAATTCTTCATAGACAGAAAATACAATTGAAAATTATACAATAGCAATATTGTATTATTAATTAAATTAGTTCAAAGAATTGGTTGCCCCGACCGGGATTCTAACCCGGGCCTTCTGGTTTACGTCCAGCTGCTCTAACCAGCGGGCCAGCTGGGCGTAAACGAGAAAGCCCCCAATTGAATGCACTAATTTAATTATTAAAATACATTGTTACTCAGTAACATGCTCACAATTGGATAGCTATACTTCTGTGGAACATATTCTCCGATCGTAAGTGCATCTAACACGGTGACGCGTAAGGTGACAATTATATTATAATATAAAATATTGATAAACGATATGATTATGTACAAAGTAAAACCTATTTAAAGTGAAAAATAATTCTAATTTCAGCATATACGTTTTAAACCTTAACACTTATCAATTGTTTCATTTAATATCAACAAAATCTACGCTCAAACAACAATTAAAAAGAAATTTTAAGACGTAGTTTATATAAAAGACCTCTAACAAAAAGAAACAGAAATTAAGATAAATACTGCTTGACGGATTATCATCCACAGACTTAGGTGAGAGCACTGCAATATTATTAAGAGGAACTGTGACAGGACCCTGACCCCCGCCACGCTGTTGTGAATGTCCAGATCCGCCCGTGTCCGAGGTGGGAGGGAGGGTCGGGGCTTCGTTTGCGTCAAGGGACAGCGGCCGACGCCAGCTGCGGTGGACGGCGGTGGACGGCGGCGGCGCGCCGGCGACAGGCGTCGCTGACGGACGACCGCTGCCATCGCCAGGCGCCCGCCTCTCCCCGCCCCGCCACGCCCCTTCGCCGCCACCCCGCCCCCTTCCGATGGGTCTGTTGGGGCCGACTGTGCCTCGCGCCTGCACACCATAGCTCGCCGCCCTCGCTCCTCTTTACAGACCCGACCCGACCGGACCCGACCCGTCGTGTCGCGTCGCGTCGCGTCCCGTCGCGTCCCGTCTCGTCTCGTCCCGTCTCATCCCGTCCCGTCTCGTCCCGTCGCGTCCCGTCTCGTCTCATCCCGTCCCGTCTCATCCCGTCCCGTCTCATCCCGTCCCGTCTCGTCCCGTCTCGTCCCGTCTCGTCCCGTCTCGTCCCGTCTCGTCCCGTCTCGTCTCGTCTCGTCTCGTCTCGTCTCGTCCCGTCTCGTCTCGTCCCGTCCCGTCCCGTCCCGTCCCATCCCGCCCCGCCTTGCCTCGGCATCCACCCAATGGGCCTGCTACGGCCAACCATGACCCGCGCCTGTACGCCCAGGCTCGCCGCCCTGGCTCTTCTTCTCTCAATCCCTTTCCGTTCCGCTTTATTCCGTCCGTCCGTCCCATGCTGCGCCGCCTCGCTCCGTCCAGTTCTTTTCCTCGCACCGCTTTTCACCATTCAATTCCGCCCCACCTCACTTCGCACCGTTCCTTCTCGATCCTTCCCTTTCCACACCGTTCCGTCTTACGTCGCTTTACTCAGCCTTGCTCTGCCTCCCTTTTTGCACTCCATTTCGTCCCGTTCAGCCCCGGCCCACCCCGCCTCCACCCTTTCCGGGAACAGCTACCGTCGCAGCGATGTCCAACCCGCTGACACTTCCACGACCATCGAAACCTCGCCGACATCCCAAGCGAAACTCCAGTTCCAGAAGGGAGCCAAGATTTAGACATCTTGGGTGAATTTTTTATGCCGCCTACCGAATTGTTTTGTGCTTGACTTTTCCAAGTCCCGTGTTGATTCTTCGCTGTCCTCCAGCCCTCCCCGCTAGGGACGGGCGATTTAATCGCGATTAGTACAACAATCGATTTTATACGATTAATCGAATATGAAATTGACTATTTTTACACCGATTAAAGTACACATCAATTAATTTTTCCCGATTTTTAGCTTGATTACTTAAATTCAAATATTAATTTTCAAGTCTAGCAAACTATGAAAGTACATCTCTACTTTTGAATTTCAGCAATGAAATTCTGCATCTGTGCACATTAATGTGTGTAGTTTATATTTATATTCGATATTATTCATTTAAAGATGTTATTGAGATTTATACTATATCAAAATGTTTTCTAAAAGGTAATATTTTTAATTTTGTCGTTTATTAGAAGAGAAAAACAAATTGAGATTTTTTCGATTAAGTAGTTGCGTATTATTTGTGCAAAAACCGTGGGTATTACATTCTTAAATATTTAATTTAAAAAGTTAACGTTACTTTAGTAGATGAACCTGCTTTTTGTGATTTCATTAAAATAACAACTATTTGACTTAAACACAACGTTTAATAAATAAAATTTAACAAGAATTTAACAAGAATATTTTCCTAGCAAACCTTCAGAACACCTTTGACCTCTTTTCAGGCATTTTCACTGGCTTAGTTCGCTCAGGGCATCATTTGATGTCACCGCAGTGCCTCTGACCGAGAGGTTCAAGGTTCGAGTCCCGACGGTGGCAGGATTTTCGACAATAGCTGGATAGCTAAGTCGAATTCCGCTACTGTCTGGAGGAGAAATTTAGTGGCCAGCTGATCTGATCGGTAGTTTTCTGTGGTTTCTCTTATCAATATCAGGCGAATTCCGTAGCAGTATTCTAACAAAGGGGCGACGAACCGCTTGCGATCTATCGTTCCTCTTCCTTGTATCATCACCCCTTTCTTACAAACACACATTCACTACACTACCACCATGTCGGAAAACAAGTCGAGAGCTTAGAGCTTGACTCGACTGGTGCGGTGTCCCACTGGCGGGAGATAGCTGGTTGGGAAAACCCTGCTTGTCGACGGTAGGTCGGCGGTGAATCTCGCCATCCAGCAGGGGAAGATCACCGCTACTTCCCGCGATAAAACATGCATTAAGGCTCCCACAGACCGCCGCGGTAGATCCGCAGCGGGTGCGGCGCGGAAAGTTCCGAGCTAGACGCGGCCACGGAATTTGCGGGACCGTTCACACCGGAGCGTCAATTACGAGTGAGCGTTTGGTGACGGTTGGCAAGGACGCACGACCCAGAGGGGAGGGAAGACTCCCGAACACGGGCGGACTTCCAGGAAACTCGAGCTGTAGCGGAAGAAACGCGTCTGACTACGTTACAAATTTCGCCGCCGATTAAACGCTGCCAATCCGTTGCCGCGACGCTCGCTTGCCGCGCAGGTCTGAACGTGCTCATAAGGCAACATGTAGCGCGAAACTTCCGCTGCGGCCAATCCGCGTAGGCTGCGGATCTTCCGCGTCGATCTGTGGGAACCTTTACACGAACGGGACTAATGACCTTAGCAGGTGCTGTGCCCAGATACACTAATCAATCGACCCAGGCCTTTTGGTTAAGACGATTGTGACCCTGTCGCCGGCCATCGCCCTTGACCGCCCACCTGCACATTGAGCGGGCGGCGGCGCCTATTCAAAGCGCCACCACTTTCAGCCGCGTTCGCGCGTGAAGTCCCCCCCCCCCCCGCCGAGTACCAATCAAGCGCGCGCTCCCCCCTACCGTTTTGTTCTATATTTAACCCGCGCCCTCCGCGCCCCGGGGCCCCTTTCAGGGCACCGCCGCGCCGGCCGCCCCGCCGCCATTTACAGCATTTTTCGAGCGATCGCCCGGCGGTGCGGGCGGGCCACAATTGTGCGATGGCATGCGCAAGGAGCTCCGAGGGGCGATTCAGAGGGGACTGCTGAATTATCAACGCGGAAATTGAATGCTTCTCGAATTCTTTTAATTTCAAATCTTCAGAATTCTTTGTGAATTAATATGAATATCTCGGTGTGGCACACTGCAGCGCCTCTGACCGGGAGGTCCTAGGTTCGAGTCCTGATGGCGGCAGGATTTTCGACACTAGCTTTTCAGCTAGGTCGAATTCAGTCGCTGTCTGGAGGAGAATTCTAGCGGTCGGCTGCTCTAATCGGTAGTTTTCCATGATTTCTCCAGTGATCCAGAGTTTCCCTGATCAACACCAGGCAAATGCCGGAGCAGTACCCTACCAAACGGGCCACGGATCACGCGCGATCTGTCCTTCCTCTTTCTTGTCATATCCTCTCCCCTTACACACACACTTACACTAACATGCACTACACTACCACATATTCCGGGAGACCGGTCGGGAGCTTAGAGCTTGTTCCGGCTGGGGCGGTGCCCCGCTGGTGGGAGAGTCCTAGTTAGGGGGAAACCCCACTAGCCGACGGTAGGTCGGCGCCGGATCCCGCCATCCAGCGGGGGAAGATCACCGCCATCTCTAGCGAAAACAACATGCACTACACTAACAGGACTAATGACCAAAGCAGTTGACGCGCCCGAAAACACGAAAAAATCAATCAATCAATCAATTCGTGTGGCATCTCCGATTCTTTAAAGTTTAAAAAAAATCTGCACATTCACTAATTTGAATTTTTAAAAAATTAGATTAGGTTATGAAAAACTGCTCAGTGCCTCATCAGCAGAAAGAGCCGCGCGGAATGACACCTCATTTGCCGCGATTGGTGGACTTCACCGAGTCTTACAATGACTGACTGACGAACGAAAGAACGGAGACTCTCGCGGGATTACCTGATAACTATACATAGGATAATAAATGTGTATCTGTCAGCATTAAGTGAGAACATACATTTGTCTCAATAAAACATTAATAGACATTAAGTTTAAAAAAATTTGCAACTTCAAATCAGAGCTGAAATCCTTCGCAATTTGGTTTCAAATCACATCATGGTAGGTACTAATCAGCAAATTCTTCATTTATCACGGGCAAGTTATAATGCTACGTAAATTCAAATTCACGATTTTTAAAACATCACTTTGACTTTGTAAGTGTAGAGAAATATTTATCTTAGTCTTATCCAATAATGTCCGAAACTATTCAAGGATCTCATATTTCCTTTTCACTATTTACCAAGACTTCCTTTCATATTTTTCTCCTACTTCACCTGTTTATGTAGACGAGGTGGTCGTATTTATTATTATTATTATTATTATTATTATTATTATTATTATTATTATTATTATTATTATTTAGTTAAAAAACCGTAAAAAATGTTAAAAAACCGTAAAAAATGTATGTGACGTATGTGGGAGAAAATCATCTCCGAACGCTTTCTTGAGATCCATAATCCCTTCCCAACTTTGACATATTTCACTCATTTCATTCTTATAAGTGTTATGATTTGTTACGTAACAAAATACAAAATGCCCTTGGGGAACTCGAAGTTTGAACTAAAATGTACTACTTAAATGTCAATATCAACAAAAATGTATTCCAAATGTCTTGCCTTGCGACCCTACTCTCCAGATCCACAACTTTCGTTCAATAACCACAACTTACCCTACCTTTCCTCCAAAGAAACATCTCTATCTCGGACTACCTCGGAGTTCGAATGGCTGATATCTTAGATTAGGAGTAGGTGCAATATGGAATGTCCCTAACTCCGAACTACCTAAAGACTTTCACACAAATTTTTCGAGTCTCCATATTATTCACTTAACGCATAATTTATTTTCGTATCTGTATTCTTCCCCTTCGACCCCAATTTTCATCATAGGACCAGACCTTCCATCACATGTCTTGTGAGAGCGTAGACTTCCATGGGCGCGGCATTTCCCGGACAGCCAAGTACATCCCTACATGTTTTCTACCCGGGATGCATAACCTTTTACAAATTTCAGATACTTCGCAATAAAAGAGTGCTAAACGATAAAGGAAAACAATTACCACAAATATAAATACTATGTAGTGCAATGCACAAAACTTCCCGAGGGTTATTTGTGAACAATGTGTAAACAAAGGTTTAAGCTGTAAGGGCTGGTCTCTACATTGAAATTAATGAAAAAAGTAGCTACAAAAAACATATACGTGCGATAAGAGGCAGATAACTACTTATGAACTACTATTTTTCTCAAAAGATATAATATCTTCAATATGTCTTTAACGAGATAAATGCACTTCAGTTTGTCAAAACAAAACCATTAAGTGAATAATTTAGCTTCTGAGAAATATTTGAAATTTCTCAGTATTTGAGGTGAATGACCGATCACTGCTACTTCGGTTCACATCGGTTGAGTTAAAGCATGTCGGTGCGCAAGCTACATACTGAAAGCACGCATTCCTAAAGCACATTTATATTTTACACCCTGTACTTATTCCCACCTTATATCTTACTGTCAGAGTTTTTCCACTACTTGGTATTTGGTAAGCATGCATAAAGGTTATTAATGTGGTTACTGTAATTTTCGGGCAGCTGTGAATGTAAGACAAAACAATTTTCAGGGAGTCCATCGACAGGCGATCTTTCCCCATTTTGCACATGGCAATTTGTACCATATATGCCGAACACGTGCCAACAACTTAGTGTTTCACACAACTTAACCATCTTTTTAAAAGAGACTTGTATCTTTCAAATGTTTGCTAAAACTTTCTACGAAATGAAATAGTAATTGTAACAAGAAATAAACAAGTCAATTACATTTATCTTAGAGAAATCAAACCTTTATTTTGTAGCAGCTCTGAGACATCACATTTTCAAAAATTACCACACCTGGAAAGGTAATTAGCAGGAGAGAGAAAACCGGACGTACGACGTGACGCGAATATTGCCTCTCATTCCCTGTTAACCTAGCCATGCCTAAGTAAGATAACAGTGCTTAGGTAAATTATGAAGCATGCCTACAGGTGAGTGTGGGGCAAGAAAGCCCACGAGCAACGACTAACACGGATGAATCTTCCACAAACACGCACAAAATCATCTACATGAATTGAGGATGGTTTTGGTCGTACACATGGCCTTGAATCTGCAGCTGATTTCAGGCGAATGGAACCGACAGAACCAAACGCACCACATTTTCGACCGACACCCAATGTTTTCGGATGCGGTCGTTACAGGTCGTTTGGGTTAACTAGGACCACTTCAATTCATCAGTACGTGGTTGAACGAATCCGAAACACCTCGGACGAAAACATCCGACATCGGAAGGCCAAACCTTCGGACAAAATCGGCTTCACTGTGGCCACCGATTTAGTCTACTGTGCCCGGTTCACGGATGGGGAGACGCAAACCATAGCCCGTCTTGAAGTCATAGGCTTCCGCGGCCGGAGTCATGTGAATGATCTTGGTTGTCCGGGTGACGCCGCGTCGAAGACTGTGTTGCCGACGTTTCGACCACCTTTTCGTGGTCTTCCTCAGAGCTGGTCTGCCAATAGACTGAACCGGGAGCGGTAGCTCAGTGCATCAACTGATGTCACTGCAGCGCCTCTCACCGGGAGGTCCTAAGTTCGAGTCCTGACGGCGGCAGGATTTTCGACACTAGCTTTTCAGCTAGGTCGAATTCAGTCGCTATCTGGAGGAGAATTCTAGCGGCAGGCTGCTCAGATCGGTAGTTTTCCGTGGTTTCTCCGATCAACACCAGGCGAATGCCGGAGCAGTGCCCTACCAAACGGGCCACGGACCGCGCGCGATGTCCTTCCTATTCCTTGTCGTATCCTCTCCCCTTACACACACACACTTACACTAACATGCTCTACACTACCACATATTTCGGGAGACCGGTCGGGAGCTTAGAGCATGTCCCGGCTGGGGCGGTGCCCCGCTGGTGGGAGAGTCCTGGTTAGGGGTAAATCCAACTAGCCGACGGTAGGTCGGCGCCGGATCTCGCCATCCAGCGGGGGAAGATCACCGCCATCTCCCGAAAAAAACATGTACTATACTAACGGCACTAATGACCAAAATAGTCCCGAAAAAACACGGAAAAATCAATTCGTGTTTTGGAAACACGAAAAAACCAATCAATCAAAGTCAACAGACTGCAGACTGTCAGTCCAGCCCTGAGGAAGACCACGACAAGATGGTCGAAACGTCGGCAACACAGCCTTCGACGCGGCGTCACCCGGGCAACCGAGATCATCCACATAGCCCGTCTGATTCGCACCTCGAACTGCCAATTCCGCCAAGTTGCAGCGAGTTGCAGCGAGTTCGTTCGCGGCCCCGGCGCTCGCACGCACGCAGCCCTGGAGCCCCCGACAGAAGCAGCGCGTGAGCGCTGCCGGCCATTAGGCCTCGCCTGCGCTTAGGGACCGCATTTCCATATAAATCAGAACTGCGCGGCGGCGGCGGCGGCGACGCCAGCGCGCCAAGCGACAGCAGGCGGCAACACGCGCGGAGCGGGGTAGGGGTGTGGGGGTGAGGGCTCTGACGCATTTCCGGCCGCCCTTGGCCCTCCAGCCGCGCCCGCCGGCTCAGGAGAGCTCCCTTTGCGACGCGGAAATGCGCTCTCGACCGTCGACGCCATGACGCTGCGGGGTGGGTGGGGAAGAGGAGGAGGTTGAAGGGGACGCTGAGGAATGAAGATGGAGGATTAAAGAACAGTAGCGTCTTACTGTGGTTCATTATTCTGAGTCGCAATGAAAGAAGTAGGGAAATGGCTCTGAAGGGTGGTGGAGATAAAAGAGTTTTTGCATTGCGAGAAACGCTATATCGTATACAACAAGAACTCACAGTTGATCCTTTGGAATGCTCAAATTCCCTTACGATAGGGTTACGTCGGAGAAGAATTCTCTACCAGATATTAATGACAGCTTGATGAATTAAGGATAATACTTTGTCGAGAAATCTGTAAACAGAAATTTTGAATAGGCATAATCACTTAACAAGTTAAAAGTCAGTAGATGTAATGACAAATCACTCTGAAATGAATACGATTCAATTTTCATGTAGACGTATAAAAATATGGCTCGACTGTCAGCTCGATTTGATTCACATTGGAGAGCCATTTTCTTAATTGACGTTTTTCACATGCCACCTGATTATCTCCAGCCGACAAATTATTGATGGCAATCGCCACGATGAGTTATTTTTAGACGAAGGTTCTAAATCATCACAATTCACAACATAGCTAATGAAATAAGGAGGGAGGATGGTCATCAGTTCTGTACGAATTGTCTCTCCCTTCTTCCTATTTGAGTGAGCGAGAACCAATACCGTTGGAGTGCGACTTTGCGATCGGGCGTTCGAGTACCAAGCCCATTTGAATGAATGAGTGAATGAATTTAATGCCTTATTTTACGTGGCAAGACTCAGGCCATGAGGCCTACTCTTCCGTCTAACCATGCAAATTTCGCTACGCTCCTTTCACCTACTAGGGGAGAAAGAAGGTATTGCTTGGGCGACGAAACAGGCAATTTCAATTTGGCTCAGAGGCTTCATTTAGGCTTGAGGATCTTTTACATGCAGTAAATCTACTAACATGGCACAGCTGGCTTTACTTCCCCTCCGAAGGAAGGCGTACGAAGGATTTTTTCGCCCTTACGGCTTCGATCAGGTTTGAACCCGCGAACTTGAGTATAACAGTCCGATACGCTAACCGTTACAACATCGCCGCCGCCATCATTTGACCCTTCCCAGCCACCAACTCCATTGAAGCGCGAGATGGGCGGTGGGCGGCGGGCAGGCGAAAGTCGGTCTCCTTTAAGGCGGAGCTCTCTTCTCTAAGGCCGCTATGCTCCCCGCCCACTCCTCCGCCTGCCACGCCCCCCTGGCCCCCTCCTGTGCGCAGCGTGTCTCCTCACGCCCTCGCCGCCAGCTCAAGCACTCGCCTTCTCATTCGCCCGGCGACTCACGCACTTCCCCTCGCCCGCACACTCCCCCGCTCTCTCCATTCTGCGCTCTCGCGCCCACTCCTCATTCACCGACCTTCTCGCTCGCCCGCTAGCTCGCCCCCATCTCCATCAGGTTTTTCGTCCAGTTTCCCTGATCCATTCAGCAAATGCTGAGATGGCCCCTTGTTTTGCTTCTGGACAAAAATGTAACTTCATTATCTGTGCACGTCTTCTAGAATTCAGTGGGAAATATAGGTATTCAAATTATCGTTTTCATGTTGTCGCGGCAGGAAGTATTATTCCGAATGACAACATGGATAAGAGCCCAAAGTTTATTGCTTATTTATTCTTGAAAATAGATTTCATTCACGTGGGAGCTTTTTTTAAATTCAAAATTCATGTAGTATATGGCTTAGTGTAGGGATCACAGAATTTTCAAAATGTGCACAGAATTCACTTCTCCCCATAGCACGTCATACGCAGTTCTAATTGTTTTTTTGACGTAAAATAAAAATGAAAAAAATAAAAATAGCTCATCAGATCGGTGCGTACCCCTTGCCCTTCTCGCTTCGCTATGCCCTTGGCGCTCCTTTTCATTCCTGTGTAAAATCCGGTAAACACGGTACAGTTTTCGTGCAGATTGGACGTACAGAAAATGTGCAGTCCAGCCTGGACGTTTTCTATATGAACATGTTAATAATTTTTCATGCAGAAAGCCTGCGATTTGACTTAAGCGCCCTTAGCGGCAGAATGATTCACTAACGAGGATCGGCCATTGCGATTTTGTGGTTAGGTGTGTCAAAGTGCGATTGTGTGAAGTGATATATTGTGATAAACGTCCTTTTTCTCAATTCCTGCCTTCCTATTTTTATTCTCTATGCTCCTCATGGTTAATTAATACCAAATAAAGGTCATAACCAGAACGCACATACAGAAATACAACTGACAGTACTCGGACGGCGCAATTCAGTCGTTTCTCTTTAGACCCCCTAGCGGCGGCCTTTGGCGATTCGTGCAGAAAACGTACAGACCGTGTATGCGCGACTTTTGGCTTTTGTACTTCTAGTTTGGTATCTTGAAGTTTCTGTGTAGAAACTGTATGAGAATCTGTACGACAACTGTAACATGTATACCGGGCTTAAAATGCACAGATATGGAAAGAAACGATTAACTGCATTCCCACGAGTTAACCTCTGCAACTTCAGCGTATACCATCGCATTCAACTTCACGATCAGAGCGAATTTTAGATTCCTAATCGAACAATAATCTTATGCAAGTAAATGCCTACCACTCTGCCTAACAGCCTGTGTACCCCTTTGCTCCATCTCGCACTACATCGCGTTGAGCTGCGATCGGGGCGGTCCCTCACACGCCCCCGCCCCGCGACGGGTTGGACAGAGAACCGGCCGCCCCTCGGCGCTAATCCGGGCGGTTGGTAGCGGCGGCGGTTGGCACGCCTGGACGCCGGGAATTCGACTAATTGACAGATGGCCGCGCGCGGCGTTCCGACGCCGCCGCCGCCGCCGCCGCCGCCGCCGCCCCCTTATCCCTTTGCTAATGGCGCCGCCGGTGGCAGGTGCTGTGTGGCAGTGGGCGGAGCGTTCAGGTACCGGGGGACCCGCGATGTAGTGGTTTCCCCTCCACAGTAACCCTGAGGAGGCGGGAATTTATTTAATACTGGCATACAAATTACGCTGCTGCCTTGCGGCTTAAGCAGCTAAGAGGGAGAGGTAAAAATGCGCATACTAACTAAAGGTAACTTAATTCTAGCTTAAATCTAATTTAATAATTATGTAGTAGCACATTGGCATACTTAATTTACACGATAATATTATTGTTATTTTTTCTTGATTCTAAATGTTTTTGTAGGGTTTTCTAGGTGATTTTGTCTTTTATTCACGCATCATTCATTCTATATATATAATCATTCATTCATTATATATATATATATATATATATATATATATATATAAAAGTTCGTTTTGCTCATTCATTCCCAAGCGATGCAGTGGTCAGACTGCACATCATCCACCTCTAGATGCCGAGCTTCAAAGCCCAGTCGGTACATGTATTTGTGGAGGCTAAAGCGTGATCGCGGGTGGTTTTCAATTTTTTTGTTTCTCACGTTCTTCTTTCTCTCATTATTCCTCTTCTCCGACATCATTAATAACGTAACATCGTAATCACAAACCCATGCAAATCATTCGTCCATACCAGGCATGGCTCTAAGACAAGACACTGGTAGGATACTGCTATCACTGCCCACATACCACAAAATGTAAATAAAAATTGTTCTCTGTATTTGCAGACACCATTTCTTCATCTTTATGTACTTCTTGTCCGAGGTGGGGATGAAGGAGGGAATGTGCGAAGGGTAAAAAATTGAAAAACCCCGCTCTTGATGGGTCCTTGTCGGAACCCCGCTGCAGTCATTGCCGGAAGAACACGAAGTACAGAAACCGAACCAACATAGTCCAGATGGTCTCTTAGGGATGGTGGTCTGAGGGGGCCTGCAGATGGTGGAATGATTGGGCAGGCGGGGTCGGAGGGCGACGCGATTGATTGATTGATTGATTTTTTAATGTTTCCGGGCACGTCAACCGCTTTGGTCATTAGTCCCGTTAGTGTAGTGCATGTTTTTCTCGGGCGGTGATCTTCCCCCGCTGGATGGCGAGATCCGGCGCCGACCTATCGTCGGCTAGTGGAGTTTCTCCCTAACCAGGACTCCCCCACCAGCGGGGCACCGCCCCAGCCGGCGACGCGAACGAGCAGGGACAGTGGAGAGTCAGAAGACGGACGGGCAGGGCAAAGGGAAGTGGAAAGACACCATTGCGTGTGAGCGATGCGAATGACAGGCGGGCGGGACGCGAGAGCGATTGGGTTGGCGGACGAGTGGGTGGGTGAGTGGAGGGGGGGTGGAGTGGTTGGACGGGTGAGGGGATGGGCGTGCGAGGAGATGAGCAAATAGTAGCGCGGTTGCATGGCAGAGCCCGCGGTTGCGGCGAAATGTGATTCGATAATAGAATTTTAATTTGTCAATGAAAAGCAAAAATAGCTTAAATAACTGTTTTGGTGGTTTCGTCTTCTGATACAAAAGAGAACTAGAATTACTGCAGCATACAGAATGGTTATTAAATAAAAATGTTGCACACGTACATTTTTTAAAATATTTGGAATTTGTTGAAAAAAATAAAAAGTTATATAATATTTTGACTTGTCGACGATTCAGATACGGAGCACTGGGCATCGTTCCAATGAGAGGAATTTATAACATTTCATAAACTAAGGAAATTCTAGAAATCGCTGTTCCAGCTATTCAGTTTTTACAAAATTTAAGCATTTTTTGTTTAATCTGACACGCAATGTATTAACTTGCTTTGTTGGTAATCATTTACACACCATGAAATTAAAATTTGTCTGTACAATATTAATATTTGTCTACATGAGAGCGAATTGAAAGCAGTTAGTATTATGATGAGACAAAAGGCGGAAGAGAAATCGTTGTAATAGAGAGAGGCGGATAAGTAGAATGAAAAAAGCATTTGGCTTCACATGGGGAAATAGATGTAAAACGATTGTCAATTAGGATTAAGCGAAGAAAGTGGATGTCTGGGGAGAAGCGAGTGGAGAAAAGGGTACACATTATTTTAATAGCTAAATATCAATGTCATTAAACCGAAATGGAACTGAGTTAATATGAGAGTTTATGCATGTTCTCGTGTGTTTACTCCACATTAAATTTGTCTACACTGAAATGCGTATAATTTCAAACGCGTAGAACAGTAACAGATCCTTTCAAATTTGTACTTAAAAAGTGGAACAACAATATTAATTATAGGATGATACCGGCATTCGAGATATGGAGATTTTGAATATGTAGGTGTGAGATGACGATGTTTGAGATACGGAGGTTTTGAGATAGGGAGGTTTGAGATACGGAGGTTTTAGATCCGGTGGTTTAAGGGGTTGGAGATCCGGAGGTTTGAGATACGAAGGTTTGAGATACGGTGGTTTGAGATACGAAGGTTTTAAATACTGAGGTTTGAGATAATGAAGTTTAAAATATGGAGATTTGAGATACGGACGTTTTTGATCCGGAGGTTTGAGATACGGTGGTTTGAGAGGTTGGAGATCCGGAGGTTTGAGATACAGAGATTTGAAATACGGAGGTTTGAGATACGAAGGTTTCAGATACTGTTGTTTGAGATACCAAGATTTGAAATACGAAGGTTTGAGATACGGAAGTTTAAAATATGGAGGTTTGAGATACGGAGTTTTGAGATAGGGAGATTTGAGACACGGAGGTTTGAGATACGAAGGTTCGAGATGCGGAGATTTGAGAGGTACGAAAGAATTTCCGGGGTTAGAACGAAGCAGGTTTAAGGTACTCAAGGCCCGCTGTATTTGATCTGTAGGCCCGGGGGGCGAGGCTGCGAAGACGAACGGGGCGCACCGAGGCGGAGCTGGGCGGGCCGCCTGGGGAATGCGGCCGGGAGGTGCCCAGCGCCGGCGGCGGAGCCCCGGGGCTAACGGGGCGAGGCGGCGGCGGCGGCGCCTGGGCGAGCGTCCGTGACCGGACAATGGGCGGATAAGCGCCGCCGACCTTGCAGGGTCGCCGGCCGCCGCCGCCTCAGTGGACGCCTGACGGCCGGCGGCGGCAGCAGGGGTGGCGCTGGGGGCGCCTTCAGTTCGGGCGGGGATGGGGACGCGGGGTAGAAAGCGGTGGGGGGGGGGTAGGAGGCTACAATGGCGGCGGGGCTGTGGGTGGTGAAGACGGGAGAGTTTGGAGCGGCATGGAGGTCAGCAACTGGGGCGGCGGCAGGGGGGGACATTGATGGAAGCGAGGGCGACGGCGAGGGCGGCGGCGAGGGCGACGGCGGCGGCGAGGGCGGCGGCGAGGGCGGCGGCGAGGGCGGCGGCGAGGGCGGCGGCGCGGGCGGCGGCGGGGGCGGCGGCGAGGGCGGCGGCGAGGGCGGCGGCGAGGGCGGCGGCGCGGGCGGCGGCGGGGGCGGCGGCGAGGGGGGCGGCGAGGGCGGCGGCGAGGGCGGCGGCGAGGGCGGCGGCGAGGGTGGCGGCGAGGGCGGCGGCGAGGGCGGCGGCGACAGCGGCAGCGAGGGCGACAGTGGGCTGCGGCGTGGGCAGGGGCTAGGGCGGCGGCGATGACGATAGAGTGGGCGGCGGCGTGGGCGGAGGCGAGGACGACGACGAGGGCGGCGCCGAAGGCGACGGCGAGAGCGGCGAGGAGGGCGGCGAGGGCGACAGAGTGGGCGGCGGCGTGGGCGGGGGCGAGGGCGACGGCGAGGGGATAGAGTGGGCGGCGGCGAGGGCGGTGCTTAGGGCGACAGAGTGGGAGGCGGCGTGGGCGGTAGCGAGGGCGGCGGCGAGGGCGGCGAAGGGGCGGGGGGAGCGTTGTGGCAACGAGGGCGGGGCGATTCCATCCCGTGGAGCAGAAGGTTTTCGATGCCCTGAGCCTCGTCCGCCCGGCCATGGCCCTCCCGATCCCTGGATTTCGCACTCCAGGCCACGCCGCCTTCTATTTTGGTCAGGTTTTTATCATAGAGATTTTATCACGCTGACATGCTTCAAGCGGCGATCGCTCGGAAGAAAATAATCGTCATGCCTCGTGGTTGAGTAAGTGCTATTGGCTTGGAAGTAAAGTTCTTTCGGTTTCATTGTAGGCGCTTAGTAGCACGTGCTTGAAAATATTTGTTGTCATTTGTTCAGAGACGTGTATTATGCCGTGCACAGGTTCTGGGTTTACCGAACGAACATAAGTACTAGTGTCGACTGTAATATAAAAAAATGACCTTTTCACCACAACTTCTGAATGAAGGAAGAAAATATGAGAAGTTACTAGGGAAAAAGTAGCATAAAACTTCAGCAAAAATTCACTTATTAGAATTAGAATGTTAGAATAAACAGCAACGATTTTTCACTGAAATTATGCAATGAAATGGGAGAAGTTCACAGTAATATTATTTTGGCTACTCCAGCAACTATTTCTAACAACTCTCTTGGCTACTACCAACCCGAAATAAATTCTGAACAATATAGTTTCTACAGGATACGAAATGCACCTTCAAGTCTAATTTACTTGTTTGATTCGGCGAGAACGGAAACTAAGTTTCTGGACTAAAAGAAAGAGTTAAATGACCAGTCATTGATGTGTTTAGAATTATATATTTGCCGAGAGGAGGCAGGCGTTTCTAAATACCTTATTAAAATATTATTTTTTCATTTAGGGCAATTAAAAAGTTGAAAAGAACATATTTTATTTCATAGCAATTAGCACAATTAGCTTTGATTTGAGAAGTCCTTATAGACGAACCTTTCAACTATTATACTGCTAAGCATTTCTCAATTCAGAACTCTCGTAATTTGTAAGACAAACAGCTGACACTGAACAATTTAATTTCTATTAGTAATACTAAAAGCTAAATACGCACAATTCAATTTCTAGGAGAATTTACGACAGCTTCTGTTGTGGTCACGCTGACAGATTTTCAATTGTTTGTAATAACCGAATGTTGATATTAGCCGCGTGTCCTAGCACAAAACTCATATACGGGAGAAGTTAGCGAACAACACGGCACAGATGCAAAACCGGATGGAATTTTGCGGGCGAATTGGGCTTTGTTTCAGAGCACAGTTATTACGAGCACAAAGAGATATAATGAGAGATTAAAATGCATCATAGCGGGCGTCCGGCTGGTCAAGTTTATTCCGCGAACAACGCCGCCACTGAGCGGGGAGCACGAGGCGCTGGAGGTCGCGGACAATGGCAGGGGGGGGGAAGGGGAGGAGGCAGAACAGAAGAGAGAGGGAGACGGAGGGGTAAGTGAAGTCTGTGGTGAAGGGCACGAAAGTACCACCATAGAGTAAAGAATTATACCACTTTAGTCTATGGTACCAGGCAACAAGAAACCAACAGAAATCCCGTACGCGACAATACCGAGGAAAGCGAAGGTGTGTGTAGGGATCAAGAAAAGGGAACTGAAAGAAATGAGAAAAGTTACGGGAATTGGAGATAAAGATAGAAATGTAGAAGGGAGAGAGAGAGAGAGAGAGAGAGAGAGAGAGAGAGAGAGAGGGAAAGAGAAAGGGAGAGAGGACACACATTCTCTTGTATATTTTATTTGTCTCTGTTATAAGAACAGAGAGAAATAGAGAGAGGGATGTATGAAAAGAGAAAAAGGAAAAAAAGAGAGCACGAGACAAAGAGAGAATATATAAGAGAATGTGTGAAGACCGATATTCAGAAATATAAGGAAAGACATTGAACGAAAGCAAGAATAAAAATATCAATACTGGAATAAGTGAGGTGATAAGGGGAGTGACAACAAGAGAAAAACGGAAACGGAAACGAAAGAACAAAGTTAAGCGGCATGTAAGAAAATGAGGAGAATTATTATTATAAGATAGGCGGAAAGAACGAGACAGAAACTACTAGAAGATTCGAATGCAATATCACAGGAAAAGAGAGAGAGAGAGAGAGAGAGAGAGAGAGAGAGAGAGAGAGAGAGAGAGAGAGAGAGAGAGAGAGCGAAGTCCCTAATCAAGCTCAGGAAGGCGTGAAAGGGTGTCGCGCAGAAACAGAGAAAGAACAGGTCAGAAATTTCAGCATTACTTTTAATGTAAAAGTACATGAAAGTAATTTTCATGTACGTAAATTAAATTTAATGTACACGTACAGTAACTTTAATGTACGTTTACAATAAATTTAAAGAACGTGTACGATTAAATTTAATGTACACAAGTAAGTTAACAGTCGCACGTTTAATCTACACTGATTTTCATTTAAGCATTAAATTTAATGTAAGGTATATTATCTTCATTTAATGTACAATGTACATTAAAATTCATGTACAGTCGTACATTAAATCTATAGTAAATTGAATGTAATTTCTGACAGTGAGGCCACAGAAACTCCAACCCTTCCGAGACCCACTCTTCCCGCCCTGCCCGTGTCTTGCGCTGGGACCGTCGGGCTCGCGGGTGCTAATTCGGCAGCCGGTGGGGGGGGGGGGGCGAGCTCCCTATTAGCCGCATCGCCGATGCGCGGTCGCCAAATTGCCGACGCCACGCGCGCCGCGGTTTTACCGACAAATAAAACGCGCGATTTAAAGTGGGTGCCCGCGGCCGACCGTTACCGCCAGCCCGGGACTTTACGGCCGGGAACGCGTGCGGCTACTCGCAGTAACTTCGCAGTTACACCTGTGCCCGCGTGGAGGTTCCAGCAGTCGACGCCAGCGCGGTGTGCGGCGCAGGACGGGAACTATAATGCAAAGAAAGCTTTTTTTGTAATAGGTGAAACTCGGTATCTCGAATCTCAAGGTGAAATACAATATATAGATCTATCGAATATTTCGACTTATCGAGATCTATCTCAATATCGCATGTAAGTCATGTGAAGAAAAATTAATGAAATTAGAGATATCTAGAAATTTGAGATATCTAAAAACTTCATGTACCTTCAGCTATAGATTCGAGGTACTAAGAAATTATAGATATCGGTAAGAGTTATCAAGGTCTATCTATACACAGTTTGGTTGCATCACCTTATAAAATTTCACCTCAAAATTTTCAAGGAGAAATTTTATAATCGGTTTTTAGTAATGATTTATGTTTCGGTTCAATGTTGAAGATATGTAGAAATTGAGATATTTCATCTTTAAACTACTATAGGATTCATGTTATGAGAAATATTAATAGAAGGCTGAACTACGTACGATAAGTAAACTTTTTGATAGGTACATTTCTATAAATATTTATTTCATTTAATGCTTAACAAAAGGAATGGAATTAGAAATCATTTCAAAATTGTATTAATCAACAAAAGAATAATAATTAAATCGGCAGGGAGAATAAACTCATTTCCAAGTGATATGTCCTATTATTCCGACAGAATATGATTTTCAACATAAATAAAACAATTTAATAATTTTAAGAAATAACTTCACCGTAAATTCTAGAGCGTTTTTCACTGTTTCGTGTGGGTTCAAATTCTTCTTACGCCACAGAAACTTTCACCTTATGGCGTACAATACGTATAGCCAAATCACCACGCACAATATCACTAATTAATTCTTGTTGCCAAGAAGGCCAAGTTTTTACTTCAGATCCACACAACTAATTATCATAAAACTCAATTGGTACATCTAAATCAAAACCTTGATTACTTATGTAACAAAAGATCATTAGAAATTGTAATAATAATTAACAGGTAATTCGACTTTGCAACTCGTAAATAACTATTCATTACTAACTGATACACTTACATAGCCAACGTTTCCATAACGATACTTAATGAGAGGACAATTAATTCAAATCAAGTGGTGCGACACAAAATAAATCTTCACACATGAATTATGCAGACTCATGTGCAGAAACGGAATATCCGTTCTCCTTCCAACGCCAGCTAACCCAGCACTTTTCGGAGTGGATTTAATTTTTTATTTGTCTTCTTTTACGACCGGCGTCGGGACTGTACTTTATCTTAATTTAGGCGGATTAAGGAGCGGAGAGTTTTAATAAGAAAGCGAGGAAGAATTTCGAGCAGAGACGAACGATGCGAAAAAACTCGTTTTCGTTTCGGACGCGAAAGTAAGATAAACAACGTGAAACGTGTCGTGGCCTCTGAAAACCGTCAGCCATGCGAAGTAACTTAGGACGGCGACGTGTATTTCAATCTTCAAATTTTAATCAGCGCAGTACCTTTGGAAGAATTTGATAAGCACCAACAGTAACAGAATGAGCAGGTTGCTTTAGTAAGTAACCAATCCCCATCGAGAAAATTAATGAAATTCTCCATCTTAAAATTATTGAAAAATGTAATATTATTTACAAGAGAAAGAAGATAAAAAAACTAGACAATATAGTTTTATCAGTAGAAAATATGTGTAATATTATATTTTGATTATCTGGCAACGATTACTTTTTTTTATATTTATGTTTGTTCAAAATGTTCTTTATAAGACTTGCATAGTCTTATGCCAAGAAAAGTACAATTAACTGTCACAATTTAATTTACATGAAGAAAAAATCAAATTATCCATACTTCGATTAAATCTCCAAATTTTTCTTAAGTTTTTCTACATCCCTCAGAACGTCAACTTTTTAATAGCAATTTAAAAGATTTATCAGAAATCATACTGGGCGATTCGAATTCTGATGAAAGTGCTAAAAGCTTTCCTCACAATCTCACCTCCTAGAAGACGCATTTCTACAAACGATAGCTGAGACGAATTTGGGACTTCAGAAAACGTTATCCCTGATATTATTATACAGAATATGAATCACAATGTTAATTTAAAAGAACGTTATTTACATAGTCTATACAATCCTAGATTTAAATTCTTGTGAATAGAATATTCAAAAATTCGATTCAACCATTCCTGTTTAACAAGGGTATAAAAATGAATCACATCCAGATCAGCATTTTCTTCGATTCGAACACCGAACGAACCAGCATTGTCTGATCTACTCGATACAACGCTGGAAGTGAATTCTGGGAACGAAATTATAACTTCCGAGTACCCGGAACACGAAGGTACTCTCGCCGCTTTATCGGATTTCCCAACTCGACGTGGAAAGCCCAATCGAATAGGGTGTTCTGCGAACGCTCAAGTGGGCTTCCCCCTCCCCCTCCCCGGACTCCTTTCGCCGCCGTGGACGCTTGCCAGGCCCTCCGACCGCCCACGCGCGTTCCACGAAGCCAACTCAGCGCCCAAGCCCTGCGAAGGGCTCGCGCGGCGCCCGGCCGGGCCACAGAAAGGGGCGGGGGCCGGGGACGCGAGGAGGGGATACGTGTGGGAGGAACGGATACTTGATAGAAACCAAAGGACCGGGGCAGAAAAGTGCAATGGGAGGGCAGAAAAGTGCGAGAGCAAGGTAGGGACCTTGAAAGGGACGGGGGCCGGAGACGCAAGGAGAGGATACGTGTGGGAGGAACGGATACTTGAAGGGAAAAGAGATAGAAACCAAAGGACCGGGGGCGGGAAGGAAACCTAGCAATGGGAGGGCAGCGAAGTGCGAGAGAAAGATAGAAAAGAGAAGGCTTGGTGGCCGGAGATATAGAGAGGAGAAGAGATCTTGGCGGAAATACGAATAGGAGAGAGAGAGAGAGCTAGAGAAAAGGCGTGGGAGGTTAATAACTATTTGACCGTCCAGGAGACACCGCGTCCTAGGCACTGGGGGTGACGTTTCGACAGCCATTCTGTGGCCTTCCTCAGGGCGAAATGCGACCGAAAAGTTGGCACTCCTACGTAGGACGCGGCGTCTTCCGAAAAGTCAAGTAGTTACTGACTCCGACCCGGTAGTCTACGTGGAAAGATATTCGAGGAGAAACGGATAGGAAAGAAGCGGTTAAAGAGGTGACGACACGACCAGGGACAAGAGAGGAAAACAGGGCGAATAGTGGAGAAAATAAAGACAGACAGATATCGAAATCAAAGTTTCAGAGAGAATGAGAGGAGAGGCAGAATGTAATGGCAGGAGTCGGATTAGCGAGAGGAAAAATCCGGACGCCCGGCGAGGGAAAAGAAGTTAAAGGGGAGAACACATAATGGAAAAGGAGGGGTAGGGACAGATGATGAGTCGACAAGTCAGCGTCAAGGATACAGTACGAGAAAATGTACGGGCGAAACTCAGATAAAGAACAGGAATCAAAAAGAGTTCGGGAAGCAGATAGAGCGAGAATTGACGCGAAAACTGAGAACAGGAACAGCGAAAGAGGTATAAAAAAGGACAAGATGCGGAAGGACCATCGAGAAGAAAAAGCAATCGAGGATGGGAGACTCGAGCAAGGTGGGAAGCAATCGAGGATGGATAAAGGGAGACTATGGAAAGGAGACTGCGATTGGGAGAGTGCAATGATCTGGCGATGAGAGGGAAAGGAGAGGGAAAAGAGTTGAATAAAGGAGACTGCGATTGGGAGAGTGCAATGATCTGGCGATGAGAGGGAAAGGAGTTGAATAAAGGAGGGAAAGGGAAGAGATGGAGAAGAAAAAGAAATGCAGCTGGAACTGGTAACGGGAGGGGAGGAAGGAAAAGGATAGAACAGAGACTGGCATGAGGTGGGGGTAAGACAGGCATGTCTTGATGAGGCAGATGAGGAGAGCGAGATTGATTGATTGATAAATTTTTAGTGTTTCCGGGCGCGTCAACGGTTTGATCATTAGTCCCGTAAGTGTTGTGCATGTATGTGTCGGCGAGATCCGGCGCCGACCTACCGTCGGCAAGTGGGGTTTGCCCCTAACTAGGATTCTCCCACTAGCAGGGCACCGCCCGAGCCAGGACAAGGACTAAGTTCCCGACCGGTCTTTCGGAATATGTGGTATTGTAGTGCATGATAGTGTAAGTGCGTGTGTAAGAGGAGAGGATAGGACAACGAAGAGGAAGGAAAGATCGCGCGCGGTTCGTGGCCTGTTTGTTAAGGATACTGCTCCGGCTTTCGCCTGATGTTGATCGGAGAAACCACGGAAAACTACTGATCAGAGCAGCTGACCTCTAGAATTCTCATCTAGACAGCGACTGAATTCGACCTAGCTGAAAAGCCGTGTCGAAAATCCTACCGCCGTCAGGAGTCAAACCTAGGACCTCCCGGTGAGAGGCACTGCAGTGATATCAGTTGATGCACTGAGCTACCGCTCTCGGTAGGAGAGCGAGAGTTAGTGGACAGAAACTGATAAGGGATGAGACGAGTACCAAGGAGAGGAGCGGAGGGAAGGATGGGGCGGCGCGCTTCCTCTTCAGTCGAAGGACAAAGCGAGGGGGCCGTTGTGGAGCAGAAAACGCAGGAGCAGGTGTTTATTGTCGTCGCGCTCCAATAATCCGTACTGGAAATCTCGCTGGGATTTGTTTGTGCCGAGTTGCAGTTTGCGCGGAGTCCACCGGTCCTGCCCCTTCAACAATCTGCAATACAGTGAGTAGCTTTGAGTGGGGTTAGGGGCAAAATTACACTTCTTAAAATTCTTCAGTCATGCATGGATCCGATCACCGATTCTTCATTTGAATTCTTTCATATTTATATTTGCTAGCTACTATATTTTATTTTAAACTAAAATTATAAACTAAAATTAATTTTTATTTTAAATTAAAATATTTTATTTTAAATAAATATTGAAAACGATGTTTAATTTTTTAATAATGAAGGACTTGTTAATTTAAGAATTTTGGGGATAATAATCATGTTGATATTTATTGGACGTCTTTTATAGTGTCAGCATACTTCTCTGTAAGAAAAACATGCAATAAATAACTACCTGGAAATAGTATGGTTAACATTACGCTAATGCTGCATGTACTTCAATATATTGCTCTGCATAAGAGTTGCGTGCTACTACGTAAAAGTTTTATCCCTATATTCGTTTGTAAAAGAATGTCGTCATTGAACCATCAGGAATGATCAGAAACAATAAGGGCACTAGGGTAGGGTCTGTCCTCGAAATTAATATGGGAACAGGGGCCCTCGTGTCCCTAACACGCCCTAACGAGACAAGTCTCTCAGCAGGCTTTGGGGTTCGCACGCCATGTTTACGGTCTTCGGCGATCACTAGTTGTCATGGAAACCTAGAAGGCCGTCAATGCCCTGCGTTTCGTAGAATAACTCGATAGGAGCACCTCGGTAATTTGTGAAGCGTAGGAAATTCTGAGAATCGTGATATTGCTACCATCCAATTAAAGTTTCAAAGACTTCGTTTGTTTCAGTAAGACTTGTTTTTGTATCCGAGAAGATTCCTATTTGCAGAATTGAGAGCCTTTATTCGCCGACCAATAGTGGTTTTTGGCTTCACAATATAAGGTAAGATATTTAACTGCAATTGAATACAATTCAGTGTCGGCTTTCTAAAAATAATTCTTTGTGAGATAAATTAAGAATAATCAATGTAGTAATAATTTTAATGTTATAAAATTTAAAATGCAAGAAACTGTAACTATATTTTAATTAAAATTTATTTTATGTTAAATACGAGTATTTTCATGTCAATCTAGTTATAACCAAAGAAATATTTCAACCGATGTTTTACTAGTGTATAATTAACGACGCTTTATTTTTTTGTAAATTATAACGTAGAGTTACTGCTCTAAAAATGAGGCAATATTTTCAGAAAAAATATTTTATTCTTCTTATTCTTTGGGAATTATTTGTGGTAAAATAGCAATCTTTGAATTATTTCTTTAATATTTTTACAAATATTTCAATAAAAGTACTGATTAAATCGGCGCTGAGTGGATACAATTTTTTATAATGAAATTAATTTAACAGCGAAGTTTTATTGTGATGTATCCTTACAGAAAATTAAAAAAATAGTTATAAATAAAAAAATGATATCGAGTTTGAAAGATATTTTTAAAAAAAGGAACTTAGATCGCGGAAATTAACAGCTACAATTTACTACTTTTTAAATACATCTTTTATCTTATCTCTTATCTTTCCCGGAGTGTAATAAAACGTAATACTGAAATATAATAATTCATTTTCCAGTACATTTGTTTCCTTTTCCTAAAAAGTGACGGTTACTGGCGACTCCTACTGCACTGCAGGACAGAGTGCGAAGGTGGTAAAAAGTGAGTGAGAGATAAAAAGAGAAATAGAGAAAGATAAAGAAAAGCGAAATGGGAGAGGAAAGAAACAAGAAAGTGAGGTGAGAGTGTGAAAAATGAGGAAATGAAGAGAGAGTGAGGGGAGGGACAAAGAGTGAGAAGAGGGAGGAGAAAGGGATAGAGAGGAAAGAAGAGGGAGAGAGAGGGAGGGATAGAGAGGGAAGAGGAGGGATAGAGAGGGAAGAGGAGGGAGAGAGGGGGAGAAGGAGGGGGTGAGAGGGGGAGGGGGAGAGAGAGGCAGAGGTGTGGGAGGGGGAGAGAGAGGGAGAGGAGTGAGAGAGAGATGAAAGAAACGAAAAAGCGATGAGAGGGTGAGTGGGGAAGGGAGAAAGAGAATGGGAAGACAGAGGAGGGAGAGAGAGAGGGAGAGTGAGAAGGAAGAGAAAGTAAGGTGAGAGAGCGGGTGAGAGGGTATGATGAGGAGAGCGCATGCAGTGTGAGGCGGTCAGCTGGGAGCGCCGCTGGATGGCGGATGACCAAGGTCGGCGCGCCCTGCCCAAGGCCCACGGCGGCAACTTGCGAGGAGCGCCATTAGCAAGTGCACCACTTGGCGCGGTGAGCTACGGCCAACGCCCGCGCCGAACGACCTCCACTCAGCGCCTCCGCCTGCCCCGCCCCGCCCCGCCCCGCCCCGCCCGGCTCCGCCCTCCCCTCCCCGCACCACCTCGCGCCGCCCCGCCTCGCGCCACCCCTGCCCGCCCCGCACCGCCTTGCCCCGCACCGTCCCGCCCCGCACCGCCTCCCCACGCCCCGCCCCGCCCTGTCCCGCCCTGTCCCACCCCGCCCCACGCGGCCCCGCCCTGCCCCGTCCCTCGCCCCGCACCACCCCGTCCCTCCCCGCAGTGCTCCGTCCCGCCCCGCACCGCCTCGCCCCGCCCCGCCCCTCCCCGCCACACCCCGTCCCGTCCCGTCCCGCCCCGCACCGCACCGCCTCAGCCCGCCCCGCCCCCTCACTCGCCTCTCCGACAGGCGCCCGGCGCCCGTGGCCAATGATATGCGCCTCGCAGCCTTCCCCCACGAAAGACACAGGAGGCGGAGTGAGGCACGGAGAGGAGCGACAGGGAAGGAAAAACAAGCAAAGCAGGCGTTACGACCCATGAAGAACGAAGGGAGAAGGAGGAGCTGAGCCAAGAGAAGAGTAAAAGAGGAAATAGAAAGAGTCAGGAAGGAAAATTGGAGCGATGAGAGGAGAGTGATAAAGAGAAATCAGGAAGAGAGTAGGGAGAACGAAAGGAGGCAGAAACATTAGAAAGAGGGAGCTTAGTCTGGAAGGAAGGGAGGTGAGAGGTAGAGAAAAGAAAGGGAAAAAAGGGAGGGAAGACACAAATGCAAACAGAGGGAGAAAAGAGCATTGGCCGATTTGGGGAATGTATGGTACGAAAAAAAAGCGATAATAGCTTGGAGCTAATGGCACTAAAGTGAATGACTAATTATTAGAATGTAAATAACCAATGATAATATGAAACTGCGAAATGTAGGTATATGTTTTTTTTCTCCATTAAAAAAATTCTCATTATTCCATTTTCAACATATCTTCCTTTTTATTGCATAAAACAGACACAATGTGTGCATTGAATTATCATGTCTACAAGATGTCACGGCAAACAATAGTGTTCAAACGACCGAAAGATCCTATATCGAAACTACGCTTCTATACGACTGTGGTCGGGCAAGTCACGATTTACAGGTCGGGGAAGTGAATTTCGCCTCGTTGCCACTTGCTTCATCCCCTCCACGACATGCCCCGCTTCTAACGACCTCCTTCCCACCCACCCTCTCCCGCGCTGCCACTTACTTCTCCACCTGCATGCTAATAGCCTTAATAGATTAACCGGCAAAACAGCCCCTTCGCCGCAGCTGCTGCTGCGGCGGCGGCGGCGTCTTGAGAGGGTCCTTCCGCCCTGCGCCACTACGTTCAGCCCCGCCCTTCCCGCCAACGCACCGAGCTTCCCCGCCGCCCCTCTCTGCCCTCTCTGCTCCGCCTGCACCTCCCCGACCTGCCTCACCGGTCCCACCGCTCCCCCGCCAGTATCCTCAGTCCCGCCCCGCCACGCCGCGGCCCCGCTCGCTCCCCTCTCCCTCTGCTAAACCCCACCCTTCCCGCCACCGCACCGAGCTGCCCCGCCCCTCACTGCCCTCTCTAGCCCGGTCCTGCTCCGCCTGCACCTCCCCGACCTGCCTAACCCGGTCCCACCACTTCCCCGCCAGTATCTTCAGTCCCGTCCCTCCCCGCCACGCCGCGGCCCCGCCCCGCCGAGCTCCCGTCCCGGCAGTAACCTCGCCTCCACCACGACTCACCTTCACGCCGTCTCGCCCCGACCCTGCCCGCAGCCCACCCAGCCCCCTCCCGTTCTGCCCGACCCCAGAGCAACGCCCCCTCGTCCCCAACCTCAACCCTCGCCCTCGCTCCGCAGGCGAAAGAAGCGAAGCGTCCTAGCAGAGGTCACGGCCGCCGCGGGAGGAAAGATTTAGCGGGGAGGAGGAGGAGGAAGGAAAGGGTGCAAAACCCTAAGACGGAATAAAAGAGAAAAAACACCAACCGTACCTTTTCCTCCGTTATATTTTCAATACATCTCTTAAAACTTAAAGATTTTCAACAGTGTCTTAATAAGACCAAGTTGGGATGATGGCTCGTTCGGGGTGCTGCCCACGCTCGGTTTAAAGCTACGATAAGTGAGATGCAGCACTTTTAACGAAAATGATTTTGGACTGTCTGATGGATCTGTCGTTTTTGTGATACATCGGTATAATAGATAAGTAAACATATTGCGATTCATTTAATTGATTGATTGATTGATTGATTTTTTCGTATTTCCGGGCGCGTCAGCTGCTTGAGTCATTAGTCTCGTTAGTGTAGTGCATGTTTTTTCTCGGGAGATGGCGGTGATCTTCCCCCGCTGGATGGCGAGATCCGGCGCCGACCCACCGTCGGCTAGTGGGGTTTCCCTCTAACCAGGACTCTCCCACAAGCGGGGCACCGTCCCAGCCGGGACAAGCTCTAAGCTCCTGACCGGTCTCCTGGAATATGTGGTAGTGTAGTGCATGTTAGTGTGTGTGTGTGTAAGGGGAGAGGAGAGGACAAGGAAGAGGAAGGACAGATCGCGCGCGGTCCGTGGCCCGTTTGTGAGGGTACTGCTCCGGCATTCGCCTGGTGTTGATCGGAGAAACCATGGAAAACTACCGATCAGAGCAGTCGTTCGTCAGAATTCTCCTCCAGACAGCGACTGAATTCGACGTAGCTGAATAGCTAGTGTCAAAAATCCTGCCACCGTCAGGACTCGATTTAATTAATAAAGATTTTGTATTGCTTCTAAGAACTGTCATACCTGTACATACCTGTGATACATGTAATCGTGTGCAGTGAAACCGAAACATCGTTCATTTTAAACAAATGTACTTGAACAGAATCAATACAACATTTAACATTTTCCCCAGAAAAATGGTTCTGTGATTTTTGTTTCAAGGGTTTCTGAAAAACAAATTTTCTTCTCAAACTTTCTGATCCGAGATGTGCGCGGAACTGGAATACATTCATTTTATACGTACTACAATGAACCGAGGCATCAGAAGAAATATTGAAACGTGGAAAGGTAGTACATTTATAGTTGCTGTTCAGTCTGTAACATTTACGAACAGACGTCACAAGGAAAACTAAACGACTGAAATAAAACAAGAATCAAAAATAAAATACCCGAAGGTGAAGAAGAGACAGGCAAAATAGTGTCAAATCGAAAGGAAGAATGAAGGGGTAAAAGTGAAGTGCACAGGATAGGTGGCGGAGTAAAGGGTAGAGTGAAGAGTATGGAGAAAATTTTGTCAACAAAATTTTAAAAGTATAACTAATTCAAAAGATACATTTAATTTCACACATTTAATAAAACACGCACATTATTTTAATAAAATAGTATTAGCACAAGTACATTACTACAGATTTTTTCATGAGGAAATTTTTCTTTCATTTTAAAGAAATCGACCCTTTAAAAATGCCGAATACAAAACATCAATGTTGAAAACATCGGCCTCAAAAATTGATGTTAAATACATCAATAATTTTATAAAAATATCGATGTTTAGAAAACATTTACATCCAAGTCGGATCCCTAGTTCATATGGAAGACGTGACGTCACTAATTTCTATCGGCGGTTGGTACAGAGCTCTAACAACTTGAATATCCAACAAATATATAAAATTGCTATTAAGCGTGCAATACTAGGTTCAGAAGGTTTAAAAGTGTTGAAAATAACCAAAAGAGTAACTATTATTTCATTCTACATTCGGTAAACAATGACCAATAATATCGACTTTACCGTGACAAAATACGAGTTTATTGGTGTAAATGCAACTTGTTCTACATCTTGCAAAACTATTTCTGTTTGTACAGAAGTTTTAAATAACTAAAGACGTCAGAAACGAAATATATCGGTACGGGAAGCTAACATAAAAGATGACCTGAAATATATCGATACGGGAAGCTAATATGAAAGATGAACTGTTATAGTACAATGTGTTTTTGTAATTTTTACTTTATTACATAGAATTGAATTATTTAACTGAAATAGATTTAATATATATGATGATGAAATTTATTTGCAATACTTAAGGGAAGAAAAATTTACCTAATCCTGTTCATTGAAAATAGTTCTTAAAATAGTTGGTTTAATAAGAGTTTCATGTTGTCCATGGTGTTGTAATTACCAGCTTCTATGTTTAGTGACATTAAATATGAAACTGTCAAATTAAGATATCTGATATTTACGACTCATTCATTCCCGTATTTACAGAGGCGAGGTTTTCTGTTCTCGTAGACCAACCTGCATCCGATCATACTTCACACTCCGGTAGATGATTTCCGATAAGCAGATTACGTATTTCACAGGCCCCGTCGCTGCTCTTCGAGCACCAAATGAGCCGAACAATTAGATTGATTGCGATGGTTCCGCCGATTCATGCTTGATAATACCGGCGCCGCGATTATAGTGGCATTTCGCACGAATTACATTTCAATATTTTATGGCCGTAACATGCATAGTACATGCGATGCTGTTTTGTGTGGAGTCACTGATACTGCTGGTGAATTTATGATCCCTGGATTCGAGACCATTACGACACGTCTGGGTCAGATATACGTTTTGATTTTAGCACCCGTGGGACATAAGCTGTACAAACATTATGGTCTACATTCTCACCTATCCAATACCTAACGAAAAAGGTGCAGTGGGCGCATTAAATCCTTTCCTGTGTACTTATGCGGATTTACGGACATTATTTTCTACAAAATAAATGCCTATAAATTTAAATTTCTTATAAATATTAACGCTTGTATTCGTGAGATCAATAAGACGATAATAACACCTTCAATACAAAATAATAAGAATGAATGATATCTACCTTACGAAATGATAAAGAAAATCAGTCTTTAATTTTTTCGTGCAAACGGTCTATTTAGTCACTTACGATCAAACGGCCAAGGTGAAATATAAATCTTTCTGGATTGAAAAAAATGTGTCTAACTTATAATACTGATCAAACTACAACTCGGCAGGAATACATTCAGTTCAAAAAATTCTAACAATGATTTGTTCATTTCAGTTTCCATTTTCAGATATGCTTGTGGTCATGAAAGAATATGAATCGTCGTTAATAAGAACATATTTTCAAAATAAAAGACCATTTAAATCTGCGATGATCAGTTATTGATTGACCCAAATTTACAAAATCAGAAATATAAGTTGAATATAAAATATTTACATTATTTTTTTAGTTAAGCATATTTTAAAATAATTGGGACGCGTATTATAATTATTTGAAATTCAGAAAAGTAATAAATTATTAGAGTTATTGTATTTCAAGCAATTAATTACAATACGGTTATGTTCTGTCCATATCGCAATTACTACTGCAAGAAAATATGAGAAATGGCTAGTAATTAAAATTTACCCTTTGAATACTGAACGCTTTCACAAATGTATTAGTAAAAACCGTACTGTATCGTGTGTACCAATTAACTTTACATTCAATTAAAAATACGAACTGACGAGAATCGCTAACTAATGCAATCACTCTCTTTATGAAAACATTCGCAAACGCTTTATAGTAGTTTAGGCATCGATTTTAACTCTGAATTTGTATTCTATTACGATAAAACATTATTAGAGCAATTAAAAGTAAAATTTACATTTGTCAAACAATTATGTAATACATTCGTTAAACCTTTCATGAAACTCTTTCAATGATCTTATTGGATATGTGTCACATAAATTTCAAACTAAATTACGTTTACAGAAAGTATCTACAGAGTCGGTCACATTCGTTTTCAGAGTTCAGAGAATGAGCGAAAAATTGTTCGAGTGATAACTCGTCTCCAGCAGATCGCAGTCCAGGCAAAGAGGTTCTTTCCAAAAGAATCCTCGGTCGAGTTAAAAAAAACTTGTTATATCAGATTGTGGGGAAAATTTATTTTTCATTCTCTTTTACATTCATATTTTCCCTTCGACTACTTTTTTCTCGTTTGTCCTTTTTTCCTCCCGCAGGGCCGCGAGCAATTCTTTCACATTTCATTTAAACGTTTTTTTTTCACTCCTCCCAGCTTGAATTCACGGTGTGGATCCCTAACCCCTTAAATTTTCTTCTCCGAGCTCCAGTCCCCCTTTTCTCGTCTTCTTTATTCCATAACTTGCTTTTTGTCCATTTTATGCAGCATTGCCTTTTTCTGTCTGATGTCTACTGCCACCATTTTTGTTCGTCCAGAGCTCCCGAGTCTACTATCGATTGGCCCGCCACTCTCAACACAACAGAACCCTCCCACGCCCTGAGGAGGGTAAAGGGTGACGGGTGACATGGCGGATTCTGAGCGAGGGGCTGAAGCAGGCAGGGGAAAGAAAGACTCCAGAAGGAAGTTCCTGGGTGTACATTTGTGCTTGTCAATTCAAGGGTGTTGTGGTGATATTAAAGAGACAAGGATTTGTACGTAATTACGTACGTTTTTCAATAGTTAAAATGAAACAAATGCCGTATATTTAGGAATTAGTTTTTTGAAGTGATTTTAAACAAATTTGATTCCCATATTTGTGCATATTCCATATTTTTCCGTATTTAAGGAAAATTCTCACATATTCGCATATTTCAATATATTATTTACAATATGTTTCATTTAGCATTTGAACATTTGAAACAGATCATTTCTCAGTAAGTGGTGAGTCAAACTCCCGTTCGCCGCATGACTGCCACGTTCTATCACATATTTTAAAACTTTTGACTCAGAAGCAGCTGTACAAGACATCCTCTTCTCACTCATGGTGAACAGAAGGATTTGCTATAAGAAGAAAATCGATAAACACTATTCCAGAAAGTCCTCTTGCGCAAGGGAGAAACATTTATATCAGAAGCAACGGATACCGCCCCTGTCAGGTTTGAGGAAATGATGATGATGATGGTGAAGATGATGGGGAGAGAATGGGAAGGAGAGACTGCGTGCGGTCCGTTGTAAAGAGCGCTACTACGCCTTTCGCCTGCAAGTGATCAGGGTGACCAACCAAACCACTGATCAGACCAGCTGGCCTAATAATTCGTTTCCTGCAGGCGCCACATCCTCACTGATGTTAAAATCGACAACTACATTTCTGGCACTTTGCCGGGATCGCAACCGTGACTTCCCAATCACTGATTTTCTCGAGATCTTAGGTTCCCCACTACCGGCGTTGAGATAATTCAAAATAGGCAATTCGTCTTAAATTTATCATTACCAGGGCAGAGCTCAGAAGCCCACTTGTTTTTTTCCTAGGTTTCGATGTTTTTAGGAAGCTGAAAATCATTGATATTTTTTTGATGTGCTTTTTGTTCAAAATATGATGCAATATATCTCAAGCCTTTGTTAAAATTTGAATTAATTCAGCGGTTTGGACTTCGAAAAAAAATCGCTCGAAAACTGAACATTCACAATACATATTAGACATATATGTAACATTTTAAGTCTTAGATCAACGCATTTTAATATATTATTTTATCAATAGCCCTCGCGTATAGCTCATTGGTCAGCGAGATCGCTTTCCATGACGCGACCCCCGGTTCGATTCCCGTTTGGGCAAGATTATAGTGTGCGTTTTGCTTGCAAGTCCCAGTATATGTTGCTGCGTCACGATGAGAAACTCACTTCTCTGGTTGAGAAGGTCAGAACACGGCGTAGCGATGCCTACGTGCTAACCACACGTACACCGTAACCCATGACCTCAAGGCCAGGACGCCGCTGGTAGGTCCAGGCTTCATCAGAGGTCAAAGGACATACGGACATACATTATGTCAATATATTCGCCATGTTGGTCTTAAAAATGTAGTAGGTTTTGTCACGAAACACACTAATGTGAGAAAGTCGAAGAGAGTCACAAATTGAATACATTTTTTTGGTTAAATAAATGCACATGTACATTATTAGTTTTATCACGTTATTATTTTTCCCGAATTGTCTAATCCTCCAACAGAATCATGGGTTGAGCAGTTCCCCCTTAGTAACGAACCGTCCCTTTTGCACTTTGGCATTGCTGGAGTTAATTAAAACGCACGCGCGATGCGCTGTCGTAAACTCACCCAGAGGACGCATCGCGCTCCGCGTTTACCTTTTCACCCCAGAGCCACGCACCTCCGCGAGCGCTTCAGTCGCGCGGGAGGAAGCAAAGAGAAAAAAAGAACGCAATCCAGTTAGAGAAACGGCGGCGCTGCCTCCGACTCCTTTCCTCCCGCTAGTTTACTCGAAGCAGCACGGGGGGAAACAAGTGCGTCACGACGCGCGGCGGGAGTTATGAACGCGGAGTAATGAAACTCAAAGAAGAAACGCACTTCTACAGTCTGTTCCTAGAAATATACCTTACTTACTAGCCAACGCCTAGCGTTGGCATGTTAGCCATTTAGTGACGCGCTGACCAGTGGAGACGTGTAGAATACTCGAAGTAGTTCGGGGGAAACAAGTGCGTCACGACGCACGGTGCCTAGCTTTTCAGCTAGGTCGAATTCAGTCGCTGTCTGGAGGAGAATTCTAGCGGCCGGCTGCTCTGATATGTAGTTTTCCGTGGTTTCTCCGATCAACACCAGGCGAATGCCGGAGCAGTACCCTACCAAATGAGGCACGGACTGCGCGCGATCTTTCCTTCCTCTTCCTTGTCCTATCCTCCCCCCTTACCCATACACACACTAACATGCACCTCACTATTACATATTACGGGAGACCGGTCGGGAACTTAGAGCTTGTCCCGGCTGGGGCGGTGCCCCGCTGGTGGGAGAGTCCTGGTTAGAGGAAAACCTCACTAGCCAACGGTAGGTCGGCGCCGGATCTCGCCATCCAGCGGGGGAAGATCACCGCCATCTCCCGAGAAAAAAGCATGCACAACACTAACGGGACTAATAACCATACCAATTGACTCGCCCGGAAACACGAAAAATCAATCAAGCAATGAAGTCAGCACGCTACGCACTGAGTCACTTCGCTCGGTCCCAAGAAATATCCTCTCGGCGGAAACGACTTAATATTTCAAATCCAATGGATTTTGTGATGATAAGTGCACTGAAAACCTGTCTTTTGTGCTGAATATATAACTAACAAGGTTTTTATGAAGGAAATAGTATCTGTTTATGGTATTTGAAAACTGACTATTACCAACAAATCTAACAGGAAAGGGACGAATATTTAATTATTTCGATCCACTGTACTTTTTCCAGTTTTCAAAGAGATTTAAACAAAGGAGGGAACAACGCACTGTATTGCTAATACAGAACATCTAAGTCCTTCACTTTCACGTTGGAAGTAGTCATTCTAGAAGTTTATAAAGTTATTTCATAACTATCGTATCCTCTGCATTACATTCATATATGTGTAGGATAATATTTTCAGGATTATTTTCAAGATTTTAAGGTAAAGAATGTTAAGTAATCAAAGTAAGTCTGAAGAAAAGTAAAAATAAACTTTCTATTGATCATTGTAAATCAGATAATATTTAAAAGAAACATAAAATTCACTTTCTTTTAATAGTATATGTGATGAATACTATAGATACTGTCAGTATATACCGTAAGGCATGAAAACTTTACCTTCCCAAAATCTGACATAACTTAATTTAGCTAAATACCATAGAATATTGTTTTCAGTAATATAATCACATAGATTACTGTAATAAGAAATTAATTTTTGTTATGCGTTTTGATATGCGTTTCTCACCAGTGTGTTGCGAAGAAAGATATATTCGAAAGCAGGTTACGTGGGAATTTGTTTTGGACCAGAGTGTAACATCCCTGTGAAGAAAATTGGCGGTGAGCTCGCGCGCCCGCTCTCGCTGCCGGTCTCCGTTGCGCGAGGTTTCTGGCAGGTTAATTAATCTAAATTGAAGGCAAATGAAAGCGGCCGCGACGTCGCTCTGAGAGAAGCGGAGCGCAGGGACGAACTTGATGGGGGGGGGGAGGAGAGGGGGGCGTGGTGCGCGTATGCGGAAATCGCGGCCGGGAAACTTTTCGGGAGGGATCGCCCCCCATTAGGCGGTGGCAGAGACGGGGAAGGTGACGGCGGCGGTGATGGAGAGAGCGGCAATGGTGGTGGAGACGGTGTGACAGTGATGATGGCGGTGGTGAGGGTGAATGGTTGTGAGAGGATTGTGGCAGTGGGAGGGGAGATGGTAGTGGTGATTGAAGCATTCGGGGTGTCGGCGGTGTGCGAGTGTGAAGTAGTGATAGTGATGGTGGTGGTGGCAGTGTTCGGGGTGATGGGGGTGTGGTACTGTTGGTAGTGGTGGTGGTTACTTTGAAGTCTGTTGTGTTGGTGGCGGAGATAAGCGGGCATATGGGAGGTACTAAGGGCGGTGATTGTGTTGATAATAGAGTCTGTAATGGTGGCGGTGAAGGCGGAAGAGGTGGGCGTAATGGTGATGGTTGTGGCGGTGGTGATGATGGTTGCTCCGGGGTACTCGCAATGGAGACTGTGGGTTGCGGTGTGGCAGTGATGGTAGCGGGGTTGAAGGGGATGGTTATGGGATAGTGGCAGTGGGTGGGGTGATGATAGTGGTAATTGAAGCGTTCGGGGTGTTGGGGATGTGTAAGTGTGAAGTAGTGATGGTGATGGTGGAAGCGTTCGGGGTGATGGCGGTGTGTTTGAAGTATGATGATGGTGATGGTTGAGGCAGTGGTGATGATGGTTGCTCCGGAGTACTCGCAATGGTGACTGTGGGTTGCGGTGTGGCAGTGATGGTAGCGGGGTTGAAGGGGATGGTTATGGGATAGTGGCAGTGGGTGGGGTGATTGTAGGGGTAATCGAAGCGTTCGGGGTGTTGGGTATGTGTGAGTGTGAAGTAGTGATGGTGACGATGGAAGCGTTGGGGGTGATGGCGGTGTGTGTGAAGTATGATGGTGGTGGTGGTGGTGGTGGTGGTGGGGTGGTGGATGCAGCGGCGGAAGCAGAGAGAAGTTGTGCGTGAAAGAAGTTCGAGGATTCAGAGATGTTGAGTCGCAATTTAGAGATGCATTTGCTGAAAAGGGCTCTTCCGTAATCCGAGGATGTTACATCTCAAGTCGTCGTACATCTGCGAGAGACCGCCCGTTTTTATTTTTGTGTGTAACTGCGCCCAAAATATTGCTCCTTATTGAATATGAAATAATTTAAATTTTCACTGAATTGATATAGTTCAGTGGGTTATTTAAAAATATTCATTTATAGCTTGGGTACACATAAAAATACTGCGCGATTGGAACCTATTTTCATTTAATAATGAGACGTAATATAGAAAAAAGTACTGGAATACATTTACATTATTAACGGTGACTTGCTAAAAGCAAACAATATGAATTTTTATTGAATAAATGAGATATTTATTCATATGAACACTTAGTTTCCAAGTAAATTCAGCTTTAAATTGATTTTACTTTTGCAATTGCAGGATATCAAGCAAAATAACATACGTTAATAATTATTAATTTCATTTTACAATGCTTCAAATATGTTGCCTGAGCTATTAGTTTATAAACACACTTGTTTTGACCTTACAAACACATATTGCCACGTCATGATGGTGAATTGTAACCTATTTTTTTGTCAATGTTTCATGTGTTCGACACATTACTAATGACTAATCGTTGATGAAGTGCTCTATTTTGCATCGATAATCGCGCTATTTGTTAAACTCTCACAACAGATGGCTTATCAGGACGTGATACATGCGAGAGAGCATTTTTAAACCGTTTATCAGAAAGAAATGAAATATGATCAAATGCTTGATCAATATCTTGGTTAAAGTCAGTCAGAAAATAAATAGTTTTGACACAGAATCGAAATTAACATTCGCATAACAAGTTTCCTAGTAAAATTTACCACAGAAATTTTTTGATACAGTGTAGCATTCGTGATCATGATGCAACTACTACGTTCATTGTTAACTCTCTGAAAGGATGGTTCTTTTAAATCATGAAAATTCTCTGGCAGATCTTACTACCTAAAAGTATTAAGTTACAATATTAAATGAGAGGGGAAAGTAGTAGAAAGCAATCACATCACTTATTAAAAATAATGTACGAATATTATTCTGAATTGTACGTAATTTTATAGTATTGTTCGTTAAAATATCTCATTAAAAATATGGTTTAACAATGTTAATACAAAATGTTTATTTTATTAATTCTGAGAAGTATACATTCATCTAAAATAAAAAAAAAAACGCATTTTCTAGTGTTAGTCATCATAAGGAATAGTGTATCATGTGCGGTTTCAGCTTCAAAGGCTATTTGAATTCCACATTGCACTCAAGTCACGTATTCCCTAAATTACGCGAACATTCCCGAAATAATCGTTCACTAAAAAGGTGCAATCCACGAACAGAGAACTAAGGAGTGGGCATTATGCCCTGACTCTTACGGCCATCATAGAAGCGAGAATCATCTCATTTAAAGCCAACAAATTGCGTTGACTGCGAGACCTTTGACTGCACTGTTCCCCGCTCGCGGCGCTAGCTCTACAAAAGCAACGAGCAGCCCGTTATAACGAGAGGGTATAAAGCACACGTCGTTCTGTGAATGGTCAGAAACCCGCAGCGCGCCGCAGTTCCCTCCATGCCGTCCCCTGTCGCCACCGCTGCGCCACCGCACTGCAACACACCTGCGTACGACGGGTTGCCTGCCCCTCGACCCTGCAGGCGCCCGCTCGGTCCGATCCTGAGGCGGTCCACAGTGTGACCGCATGGCGAAATCGAGGCCACAACCAACCAAAATAAAAATTTTTGGAAGAACATACGTCATCAGTGCTCATAGTGATCTGTTCGTCATGTATTTTGCGAATATACGATGACAAATATACCTATGCATAGCAGGCTGTATCTACTGTGACGCGCGAATCCAATCAAATCTCTCGTATCCCGCAATGAGAATTTATGTTCCGATAACCCAAGTTCATAAACAAAAAATGATGTAGGCTGTTTTAGATTATATTTGTACATTACGCATGCATCTCCTAGCCGAATACAAACTTATGGAAAAATTCGGTAAGTCAATGATAAAAGGAGTCAAAGCAAGTTTGAAGAAAAATGGATATCAAATATTCAGTTATCATCGTAAAGATAAAATATTTCCAAAATATTAAATTCATTACATTTTGTGAATGTCTTGGGGCGATGACAACACGCTACACCAGTGACATAAAACCTCTTCCTATTCATACATATTTAACGTCGATTTCGTGAATTTGCAGATATATGAATATCGGGTGGCTTATTACTTCATATCGTTATATCATAGCCCAAAAATCTTCAATTATATGTGGACAATGGATTTTCTCCGGTGTATCTCGCTAAGTAATAAAACTCCAGCTTCAGAAAAACTGATCTTATCCAAAAACCATCGAACACAATCCGATAAACCTTTGCAGCTGGGTTAAAAATAGGCACTGTCAAGAGAATTCTAGCAGCCGATTGTTTTGATCGGTAGTTTTCCGTGAATTTTCCAATTAATATGAAGCGAATGCCAGAGCAGCAACGTAACAAACGGACCGCGGATCACGCAATATATTTCCTTCCTCAACCCTGTTCCCCACCTTCCCTCTTACATGCACTATACTACCACATGTCTGAAGATCAATCGGCTGATTAGAACATTTTGCGGTTGGGACGGGTCGCAGGGAGATGTCAGGAGGGGAACCTCAAGCCCTCACGAAGGTCGTTGCCGATTCTCACGTCCCAGCGAGGAAGAAACACCTCCCGAGATGTATACTGGGATTTTTCTAACGAGGCATCTGAGGGAAGTATCTCCAAGATGGAATTTGGCACGACTTTTCGCGTCTTTGTCGGTCGTGCCGCTAGAGTCGCTTGATCTGCAGCACTGCATGATACGGTCGCAATCATGCGACATCTTCCGGCAGGACCGAGAAAGACCCAAAAAGTCGCACTATATTGCATCTTGGAGATAGTACCCTCAGATGCCACCTTAGAAAAATCCAAGTCTAATATGTAGCACACGTACGGGGCTAATGACAATAGTAGACGGACCTGAATTGAATTGAATGTGCCTTATTTTACGTGGCGAGACTCAGGCCATGAGGCCTGCTCTTCCGCCTGACCACGCAAATTCCGCTACGCTCCTTTCACCAACCATGGGAGAAAGAAGGTATTATTTGGGCGACGAAACAGGCGATTTGAATTTAGCTCAGAGGCATCATTTAGGCTTGAGGATCTTTTACATGCAGTAAATCTACTAACAGCCGGCTTTACTTCCCCTCCGAAGGCGTTCGAAGGATTTTTTCACCCTTAAAAATCCACGGCTTCGATCGGGATCGAACCGCAAACTTGGGTATAACAGTCCGATACGCTAATCGTTACACCATCGCCGCCGCCCTGGCCACAATCAATGAATCGTTCAACTATCGAACTGAATCTGGTACCATTTGCTGTTTCGCCCTCGTTTTCGACATTGGCGCCCAACGTGGGGCGCGGGGCGGCGGCAGTGGCGCGCTCGCAGTGACCTATTTCCGAGACACGTGCGGGCTCTTGCGCGAGGGCTCCTGCACGCTGTTCACGACCCGCGCGCGTGCGCCGGCAACTGTTCGCGCGCGCGCGGAGGGGTAAAGAGGGGGAGGAGAGAAGAGAAAAGGCGGCTCTCCCGCGGAGGACGTCCGGCCTCACCTCCTACACGACGCGGCGCGCGAGGCCTGGGTCTGATGCAGAAGCCAACTACCACTGCCGCCACCGCAGCATCGGTTGCCACTGCCGACCGGGATTGTCCATTCGCTCCTGGCATCTCTGTCGCCGCAACCGTCATCAGAACCACAATCATTTCATTCTCCTCCTACACGCTGCCACCAGCACTATTGTGTTTCATTCGCCCAAGCACTGTACCGTTCCAGTCAACTCGTGTTAGGGTCGTGGTGTTGATCTCCTCACCACTATCCTTCAGTCCGACGAGGTCTTTTTATCCGTATACTTTTGTTTAATTTCTTTTGGTCTTTCGTTCCTTTCCTTTCATTCGATTTTTTTTCTCGTCTTTTGTTCTTTTCTCGACATTTATTTTTATTTCATTACTTTCTCGTTTGTTTCTTTATTGATTAATTCTTCTTACATATTGATAACCCTATGTTAAAAAACTGAGTGGCACCTTTTGGTGCCCGAAAAGATCTCCACGAGAAAGAGCAGTAAGTTAAATGTAAATATACGATTCTGCAGGGATATTTTTAGTCTCCATACTTCTCATAAAAACATATTTTGACGCCATGGGGTTAAAAGACGCCCAGCAAAATGTCGATTTCGTATAAACAGAAAATAAGCTTTGCCGTATAGTTTCCTCAACGAGTGGCTACATATTTAATGTTGTCGATGATGGCCTGGCTTAACTATGCATCTTCTCGCCTCGATTCTGCGTCCTGCTTCGTCTTTTGTAACTCATGCCATCAGTGCTGAGATTCGTTGCTAAGTTTTATGACACTTAAGTTTTATTCCCGCCTCCATCTATTCTTTGAGTTCTTCTACTTGAATTTAACAAAACTATATATTGACAATCATCGATTTCTCAACATTTCTCTTCTGTACTCTACATTTTTATAGAGGTTCATCACTCTCCAATACTTCCTTACACCAATGGACGTATTTTGAGTTTAAAATCACTTAAGGATTTGTTATACTCTAACTTCATCTGCGTCCGTGAATAACACCGTCATCATCCCCTCAGATTTCTTCCACTGTTGTAAAATTTGCGGTCCCAACATTCTTTCTCCAGCATTACGTGTTCCCACGAAATGGAGCGTGGCTCTATCCTAGTTGCAACCTCATCTAGCTAATACACCTTAACTCAGCTCTCCCTGACTCAGCGTTAATCCACCCCTTTCGCCGGAGCCATTCAAGGTGCAGTCCCTTTTCTCCGCAGCCCTTCCTCTGCCCCTGCCCGTCTGCCCGCACCTGCCTTCCGGCGCCGCCCGAGGCCGCGGCCGCGGCGCACGCCCCGTGAATTTCCGGGTCGCTTGTCCGGGGGGCGCGAGCGCGGGCGCGGGCGAGGGCGAAAGCCGGTAGGAGAGCTGGGGTAAGCCGGGACGGGGCAGGGCGAGGCGGGAGTGTGTGGCTGGAAGAGGGCAAGAGGTGGAGGTGCCAGATGGGGGATATTGAGGGAGATAGGGATGGGGTGAGATGGAGGCGAGGTATAGGCACCCGGCAGAAGACGGAGGTTGCAACTGTGGTGGGACGGTGAGAGGACAAGTGGTGATGGGGAGTAGGTGACGGGAGCGGTGTTAGAGGGAGGTGTTATGCGCGATGAAAGGGAGACTGACCAGAGCGCTGATGGGAAGAGAGGTGGGGAAAGGAGGGGAAAACGCGGCGTAGGTATGGGAGGAACGTGGTGGCTGCGGAGAGACGGTGGTGGATGTGGAGACGAACGTACTAACGCAGGCGGAAGCGAAAGAAAGGCCATCGGTGGCGGCAAGCAATGGGGGGAGGGGGGAGGATGTGGCAGTGGTAGAGGCAGGGGCGGAGTCGGGGATGGAGGCCCAGTAACGGATGCGAGGAACCGGGAAAGGTGGCTGGGGCGCCGTGCCAGGGCGAAGACCGGTATCGAAGGCTAGGAGGGATCGAAAGCCGGGCGGGAGGGATCGAAGGCTGGGCGGGAGGGATCGAAGGCTGGGAGGGAGGGATCGAAGGCTGGGCGGGAGGGATCGAAGGCTGGGCGGGAGGGATCGAAGGGCGAAAACCGGGATCGAAGGCTGCAAGAAGCTGGACGAAGGCGGGGGCGGAGGGAAGTGGGTGTTTGCGGGGTAGAGTGCGGGGGGCGGAGGTTGGAGAGGGGGTGATGGTGAAGGCGGGGGCGGGACCTCCACGCGCGGGCAGGGCGCTTTAAAAGGGCGTTTACGGTTTAGCAGCAGCCACGGGGCCACGCAGAGGATGAGACGGAGGGTTATCGGTCCGGGCGGGGCGCGTGAAGCTAAAGGAGGATGTCAGCGCTGTTTTGTAGGATACGAGACAGTTATGGGCGCCGGGGAGAGAGATTATGGCAGTCGAGAAGATGGGAACACGTACAGGGCCATTCACGTGGGGTAGTCTCTACAAAGTTGTGGTGAAAATGCTTTATGCGAAACCACATGACTATACGCACTGAAAACATCGGAAAGAAAATAAGGGAAAAAATATAAACTGAATGACGTTTTTTTGTATGAAAATGACATGCGGGGTAAAGCTCACAATTGCCAAAAGTGCACATTTGAAACAGGAAAAAAATTACAAATAGATAACTATTTATGTCAAATCGATTACAAATTTTATTCAATAAAACTTCAAATTTATTAACTAATTTCATCAACTTTTTAATGTCATGTTGCGAGGTCACAAAGAGAAATCACACTAGGGCCGATTTTTTGATGGAGAAGGAATAACAGAGAGTATTTTATGGATAAAGGCTGTGGAGGAAACGAGATCAAACGAATCCCGAATGAATGAGCGGAGAGAGTAAGTTGTGTCCTGTAAATGAAGCGAGTGGAGGGAAGGCACAGTAATAAAAATGTCAGAAGTGACACCGTCATGATTATTCTTAAAAAAAGAGGTTTGGGCCGGAGAAAAGTGGGTCTGAAATGCGAACGTACAGTGTGGGTATGTGTGTGTGAGAGAGAGAGGGAGAGGGAGGGAGAGAGAGAGAGAGAGAGAGACAAAGAGAGAGAGAGAGAGAGAGAGAGAGAGAGAGAGGGGGGGAGGAGGAGAGAGCAGCGATGGAATAAAACAACGATAGTAGTTGTTTGAAAACTGCACGAATTGTATAACTGCATTATCATTTGGAGAACAAACTGCCACAGTAATTCATTCGAGATTCATTTCCCCAGAAACGTGTTCCAAAACATTGACAAAGAAAAAGAGCATAACTGAGGGAAATGGGTTCTGGACAGGTGTAACTGACGAGACTGAACCGAGAGCAGTATGAACGATTAAGTAAATCAGGGATTGAATTTCCATAAATCTTCCCTCCCTTGCTCCAGACTCTTTAATTATATTCCTCGACAAAATTTACGATTTATACAGTTTCGAGTCATAATGTCAATTAGTAACTACCATACGTTTGCATCAATGATTTATTATTAAGTTACAATTACAATTTACTGGATATTACATAATAGCATCGAAATGTTCCATTCAACGAACTATAATACGTAGAAGGCACTTCATAGTACAACTAGAAAAAGAAACAAAAATAAATAAATAAAAAAGAGTTAGAATAAGAAAAGGTATAGTAGACGAAGAATAAGATAATTATGAACATGAAGATCAGAAACTAGAGAAATACAGACGGCAGCAGAGAAACAAGAGAGAGGAAGAAGACATGAATGCAAAGGGCGAGTGTGTGGAGTACGGCGGGTGTGTAGAGTACATCGTCTACAAAACATCGATGATTTTAAAAGTGAATGAGTAACCATTGAAGTTCACACGGGGGATTTAATTTTAAAGTGGCCTCGTTTACTAATTTATACTTGAAATTTATCTGACAAAAAATATTAGGATAACTGACAAAACTTTGATTATCTGATCTGAAAATCTCGCTTTTGTATATTTTTCATTTTTGGTCACTTTGGTTTGAAGAAAACTCATCTGAAAATTATTATAGAATTTCGTTATGATAGTACTATTTTCATTTAAAAAATATCAAACCCGTAAAACATTGAACACACAACATCGATGTTACTAAAACATCCACTTCAAACAAACTCAATGATAAATACATCGTGATTTATAGTAACACCGATGTTTCGAAAACAACGACACGAAGGTCGCCTCGCTCGTGTGGAGGGGGGCGACGGTAGGCTGGTGGGCGTCGCCGCTTGAAGAACGCCGCTGGACCTCGCCCTCTCAGCGACATAATTCGCGTCCCCAGCGGTTCGATCGGCGGCGCCGCACGCGCCGTCCTTCCTCCCCTCCTCTCCCCCTCCACGACCCGCTCCCCGCCCCACCCTGCCCTTCTGATCCCCACCACACGCTGGGCCACAACGAGCCAAAGGCACTGGGCGAATGGTAAAAAGGATCTGCATCCAAAGCACAACAACTCTAAAGTAAAGAAAAAGAAGACAGCGTCGAGAAATGAAATAAGACGAAGGAGAGGAAGAGAAACAATAAAGAAAAGAAGAGGAGGGAGAAACGGGAAAGAGAAAAGGAGAAGAGCTAACGGAAAAGGATTATATAATTTCATAAGTGTAACGAAGTGAAATCAGTTTACCCCTCGATATTTTCTTTATGGTAGTAAAGAATGCAAATTGAATGATGCGCTAAATGCGCCTGTTTAGAAACGAAGTTGAAAAAACAGATGTATCAAATAATTAGAAAGTTTATGAAAAATGTATGACTGGTGCAAAAGCAAGCTAAACGTTCCACGTGGGTTGTCATGATAACAGATGTTTTGGTGAATAGTTTGCATGTGTCAGGGTCTGCAAATGCATGCAGCTGTCGAACGAACTTTCGAGTTATTGTAAATGAACTTTTCATTTGAAGAATGCTCTTGTGTACAGTTGAAAAAATCTTTGGTTGTATTTGACGCCGCGCAAGTATGATGGAACTCTTTGCCGGCGTACAATAAAAGAACATCTACTGGAGGAAATAAAAATTTTCGTGGACATTTCTAAATTTGACGAAAGCCCGGACCAGCTTAGATGGCTTAGGACACCAATTGATGTTACTGCAGTGCTTCTGACCGGGAGTTTCTAGGTTTCGAGTCAAAACGGTAGCAGGCTATTAGACACCAGCTATACAGAGCGAGTTCAACTACTGTCTGGAGGAGAATTCTAGCGACCGGCTGCTCTGGTCGCTAGTGTTCCGTGGTTTCTCCGATCAACACCAGGCGAATCGTGGAAGCAGTACCTTGACTGATGGGTTATGTACCGCGCGCGATATTTCCTTCCTCTTTCTTGTCCTTTCAACATTACTGACATACACACACACACATTCCATGCACTACATTGTCAGACATGTCGCATACTTAGAGCTTGTCCCAACTGGTAGGAGATACCTGGTTGGGCAAATCTCTGCGAGACGACCGGTAGGTCGGCGAGTATCTTGCCATCCAAAGGGGGATGTTGAGCACCCCCTCCCCCGATAAAATACACTGCACTTACGGGACTAACGACCGCAGCAGTTGACGCCTCCAAAACAAATCAATCAACTAATCGAGCAATCAATGGTTCAAAAACGACATCCCTGGGGGTTGCCACCGCCAAGCAGTCGGTTTGGTCCACTGCGCGCCGCGCGCGCTCCGATGCCCGAGGGCGGCACGTGGCCGTCGCCCTGGGAACCGGCGCTGAGGGCGTCCCTTCGAGACCGGCCAAGGGCAAACAACCTCCCCGCCCGCGCCCACGCTCCGCCCCTGCGACGCCCGCGCCTCGGAGGCGAGTGCAGGAGATTGCTTCGCAACTCGCAGCGCCCTTGAATACGGGGGATTGCGCAGGCGGGAGGACACCGGGACCAGCTAGGGATTGCCGCACTGTGTGCTTAGCTATTTGAGAACCTGGCACGTGGCGAATGGAGAGAAGACCGTCCTCGCAATAAATATGTCGACACACGGTCGAAGCCCCACGCCGATAAGAACGTCGACGGATTTTAGAACGGCGGCAGCGGGAACAGAAAACACGAGGCAAGCAAGATTGGGTGAAGCGGTAAGGCCGAGACGTTCTGTTAGACGGAAAGAAACTGGAAGTGTAGGAGACGGAAAGAAGCAAGGAAAGAGAATCGTTTGCTTACATATTTCGTGATGTGGCATGGGCCGGAAACCAGACATGATCCTGTTCGCAATAAAAATGTCTACGTGTCGACAAATACGTCATCGACCTCTTTGCAAGACAAGCCAATTTGGTTACAGTAATGATCGAAACGAGTGTATAAAGAGGTGTATAATTTCATGAATGGTATGTTCACGAAAACGAGTGACGATAGGAGCGAGTTTTCTTATATACCATGAGTGCAATTATACCCTTTATACACATGTTACGTTCAATATTTTTTCTTTCCACTTAAGAATAATCAAAATTTTAAAAAGATTCAAGCGCATCTTTTCCACTCAAGGTATGCATTTCAGGACGTAGTATTGCTTCTGAAAAATATATATTTTAGTGGGCCTTGCATTGTTTTTTTTCCACGAAATATTTGGAAATGGAAGGTACTAAACGTATTGCGGATAAAATATTAGAAGCTGACCAAGGCAAGAAAACATTACTTCTCACGAAAAGTAAAGACAAGTATGAGGGAGAATACAACATGAATAAATATTGTGGGGGGGGGGGGAGAAACTAGTCACATCTGACACAGTTTTGCTCCAGCGTTCTTTTCAGAACTGGTAAACACAACTGACGTTTACATTTTTTACATTCGCAATCCTAAGACCAAATATGTTACATGTAAAACATTAAATTTATTAACGTTAAAAATTTTATGTTGTTCCATAAGTCAGCTATCTTAACGTTTACTTCCCCAATTTAGTTTTATTTATTCGTTGTGTACATGTAGTTGTTGTAGGTATGTATGCGATAAAGATTTTTGTTGATGTTGCATGACCGACTGCAAATACCTTGGTTATATGTTCTTAATAACACGATTTAGCTCCATTTTTGAATTTTGATTGGTAGGTGTGTCGTTTTATTTGCAGGTTCGAATTTTAATTGTACGCATGCTATTAACATAGAGATAATCAACGATTTTTCATGGAATTAATGAGCATATTTAGTTAACTAAACGAAAAACGTGTTTCATGTGTCAATACACAATATGTAAATGCATTGTAGGGGGCGACTCCTAGCGTGGTGACCAGAATAGAAACCCTCTCCCACTGACAAACAGGATTAAAATCACAGTCGCTCCACATTGAATTAGTGGAGGATCAATCATGTTTGTTTCCTCGCGATTCTTCCATTCCCCTGTTTCTCAGTCCATACTATATAAACCATATAAGTCATTTGTCCATGTCTTTACATATTCATCCTGGTGTAGGCATAGGTGCGGGAATCATAAGACAGATAATAACATTTGTTGACGAAATGAATATAATACCCTTTCAGAGGTTCTAGTCTCAAACTCTCCTGCTCCTTTTAAAACAAATTTTAGAGTTGATGCTACAATGCCACGAAGGAGTCTACAGGCTTCGAAAGCTCGTCCCAGGCTGCAGAGCTGGAGAACCGTACCCCGAGGCGCTATTGATTGACCCGGCGGCGGCAGCGCCAGTCGCTAATTGGGGCGTCAGTCCCTCCATGGTCCCCCATCGCTTCGTGCGAGACGCTCGCCGCCGGAGCGTGTCGTCCTGCGCCCCGCGACCTGTTGCGTGATCCGCGTGCGCCGCGACGGACCCACGCGATTGATTGATTTTGATTGATTTTTTCGTGTTTCCGGGCGCGTCAACTGCTTTGGTCATTAGTCCCGTGAGTGTACTGCATGTTTTTTCTCTCGGGAGATGGCGGTGATCTTCCCCCGCTGGATGGCGAGATCCGGCGCCGTCCTACCGTCGGCTACTGGGGTTTCCCCCTAACCAGGACTCTCCCACCGGCGGGGCACCGCCCCAGCCGGGATAAGCTGTAAGTTCCCGACCGGTCTCGCGGAATATGTGGTTGTGTAGTGCACGTTAGTGTAAGTGTGTGTGTAAGGGGACAGGATAGGACAAGGAAGATGAAGGAAAGATCGCGCGCGGTCTGTGGCCCGTTTGTTAGGGTACTGCTTCGGCATTCATCTGGTGTTGATCGGAGAAACCACGGAAAACTACCGATCAGAGCAGCTTGCCGTTAGAATTCTCCTCCAGACAGCGACTAATTGGACCTAGCTGAAAATCTAGTGTTGAAAATCCTGCCTCCGTGGGGAGTGTAACCTAGGACCTCCCGGTCAGACGCGCTGCAGTGACATTAGTTGATGCACTGAGCTACCGCTCCCGGTTCGAACCCACGCAACGAAGCGCTGAGGCCAGACAGAGGGGGGTCGCACCCCCTCCCCACCCACCCAGCGGCAGCACGTCGGCGATAAACGAAATTGAGTATTGAGCAATTTTGCTAAGGATGAGCCAAAGTGACAGCTAGAGCTGGCAACATAGCTGAAGGTTCTCTGGTCGTCGTGCCCTTGAGCCCATTAGAATCCTTTCCCGCATTCGTTCCTTTGCAGTTGGCTAACTTGTAAATGGCGTCGACGCTTCCTTTTGTCTTCTACTTGTCCGACAAAAATATAGTACGCTGCAAGAAATAATTGATATTAGGAAGTGCAGTGTTATGTGTTCTATTGTAAAAGTTCTTTTTTGTTTACATATTACATTGAATTTACTTTTGGTGTGATAAATATTGTTTATTTTAAAAACGAGACTTGAATGCGAGATGCGTACCGGTGCACGTGATTCCGGCTTAAAATCATTTTTCTTTCTATTCACATTCGAAGCAGTTTTCTTTTACTGATTGTGAGAGCATGTTAAGAGATTTTCCACATACGTAGTTAAATTTAAATATTTCCCGGACTCGCGGACGTGCACATACAACAGCGAAACTCGTAGACTTCTGCATAGGGATGTTTTCACAGGAGCCATTAGCACTTTACGAATGGGCGTGGCTGAACAGCTGTCGCGGCGGAGGGATACTTCTCTGAAATACTTGTGATGTTCACTTGTTTTCGCGAACTGTCACTGTGGCTCATCCTTAGGAAAATCGTTCTATAGTCGCGGGCGCTGGCCTCCACGGGACCGGGAGCGATAGCTCAGTGCATCAACTGTCACTGCAGCGCCTCTGACCGGGAGGTCCTAGGTTCCCACTCCCCACAGCGGCCGGATTTTCGACACTAGCTTTTCAGCTAGGTCGAATTCAGTCGCTGTCGGGAAGAGAATTCTAGCGGCCGGCTGCTCTGATCGGTAGTTTTCCATTGTTTCTCCGATCAACACCAGGCGAATGCTGGAGCAGTACCCTTCCAAACGGGTCATGAACCGCGCGCGATTTTTCCTTCATCTTCCTTGTCCTATCCTCTCCCCTTACACACACACACACACACACACACACTAACATACACTACACTACTACATATTCCGGGAGACCGGTCGGGAGTTTAGAGCTTGTCCCGGTTGGGGCGGTGCCCCGCTGGTGGGAGAGTCCTGGTTAGGGGGATACCCCACTAGCCGAAGGTAGGTCGGCGCCGGATCTCGCCATCCAGCGGGGGAAGATCACTGCCATCTCCCGAGAAAAAAGCATGCACTAAACTAACGGGACTAGTGACCGAAGCAGTTGACGCGCCCAGAAACACGAAAAAATCAATCAACCAAAGCCTCCACGGGGGCCGCGTCGCCGATGAGGGGAACTTCCATTAACTTTACACGCCCTAGCTAGGTGAATTACGGCTGTCACGTGGACGCGCCGTGTTCCAACCCCTTTTTTTCTCCCCTACCTTGCGTCTTACCGAGTCGGAACCACCACGCTGTTTGAAACTCTTTGCGAGTCGGAGACATATTCGGGAACAAAAGAACGATTATGACTGGTATTATTGGTGTAGTTCACCGCGCTCTGAAGTAAAAAGGGTAAAAAATTAGATTAATTTACGATGACTTAAGAACGACCTTCTGATAAAAGAATTACAAGCTCAACAGAGCGATAAAACAGTTTCTCATTTCCTCGCCTAGATGAGATTTTTTAAAACATAATAACAAAATCCTTTTAAATTTATCTGCTCGTCTGCTATAATATGATCCTCTTGTAGAATATTTCCGGACATTGCACGGTTATTACATCAAACGACGTACTCATTCATTCTCTACTTCTTTCTTTATAATACTCCCAGAAGAAGTGCTCGTACATGATCGGTGAAAGACATTTTGTTTCCATGAAGAAGAAATATAACATCAGGACAGCGTAAGCTACTTGTAAACGGCTAAAATTCTCTCTACTTTTCAAATGTTATCTATATATTTAAAAAAATAAGGTATTCTGCCATGGCTTCGTTTAGAGCTTCTACAGAACCGATTGTAGTTTTTTTTCTTTTGAATGAAAGAATATGATCCCTAGATGTGTTATCAGATATTGTTTGTGTTGATTCACCAACATTTACGGTGTAAATTAATTAAATCATTCTTTAATAGTACGCTTATCAATAGTCAATTGTTTTCTTTCAAAGGGTGGCAGTTTCAGAATAGATATACATGAGTCCATAGATGTGAGTCCATGCTGCTTGATGTTTTGTTTTGATTGCTGAGATTTGTTTACAATTCGTCAAGGTTTTGTTTCAGTGTAATAATTGCATTGTGGTGTTGACAGTTTGCATGTATTTGCTTCTGTGGTGTACTTTGTAGAGAACATTCGCACAGTGGGTTTTGCTCGGTTGTACTTTAGTGAAGTTGTTTACAGGTTATGTCGAATTCCGAATCGTTGTCCACGCGCCCCAAAAGACGCAAACGTACATTAACTCAACGCAGGGGAAGAGAAAGTCAGCGTAGGTGTCGTGATAGTGAGGTCATTTCGTTTTCTATTGGGTCATTGTCTATGAAATGTCAGTTTTGTTCTGCTTTGTACTTTCCATGTGAGGGAAATTCTGCAAACGATTTACTGTGTGTTGCTTAAATGTGAAAATAAGTATACCTTCGAGCAATATGCCAAAAGAAATCAAACAGTTGTTTATAGGAGATGATGACACATCAAAAAACTTTAGAAATAATATCCTTCAGTATAATAGTGCTATATCTTTTGTGCCGATATTGCATTGCCACCTGGTCATGGGCCATACGTGTTCAAAATTTTGGGAACTCATCACATTATATCCCAGTATATCTTCATTATACCCTCAAGATCCAAACAATGCAATATATTGTGAACATTAGTCTGGGTACAGTATTTTACATTTATCTCAGATCTCACCGTCAATGTTTGACGGGTTCTCACGAGTTACGTTAAAAATATTTTAACAGAAGAATGTTTTTACATTATAACAGAAGAAAAGAACTGATAAACAAAGAATGTGTGAATCCAAAAATATTTTTAAATTAAAGTATTCAAATTGTTATGGAGGTAAATAAATATTGTTCGGAGGTAAATGAAGAACAGCGCGTTGTTGAGAATTCTCACTAAAAGTAAAGCGTATAAAGATAAAATTGTTTAATACGGAAAACATCTTCTGATCTCATAATTTAACACATGTGATAAAGTATTATTGCTCCCAAAAACATATTAAGTTTAACGCACGAAGTTTAAAATTATAAACCTCGCTTTAGCTAGAAACATGCAAGTTTTCATCACCCGTTAAAAGTACCGTGTAAAGTAATATGATATCAATATGCACAAAAAAAGCGTGTAATGTTTGTTCGTAAAGCAATTTAGCCAAGAAAAAAACTGGAGATCCATATGGAAACGCGACGCATTTTTATACGCTGCCGGTACTCTACTGTGCAGGTTGAGTGCGACAAGCGCATCCAGCGCTTGTTTTAATGAGTCAACACTGAATATTAATGCCGCATATCCCGTATCCTCTGTGCGGTCGCGCTTGATTGGTCGCCGCTGCTCTTCTGCGGGGAGTCGCATGCAACCGAACGCCCCAGGGGGAGGGGGAGGGGGAGGGGGAGGGGGAGGGGAGCGCGATGCTGCGCGGAACTGGGTCACAGCTGCTCCGGCGTTGGGGCGCGAGGGGGTGGGGGGTGTCCCATGAGGGACGGGAGTCGGGGAATGAAGGGTTTTCGTCGCCAACTGCGAAGAGGGGTGATATCAAAAGCAACGAAGGGTGGTGGGGTGGGAGGAAGGGCTAATGAATAAGAGGCGAGGAAGAGGTAATGAGTAAGGGATGACAGGTAAAGAGACAGACGATAAGGGGTGGAGGTAAAGGGTGAGAGACAATCTCGAAGGAATGAGATGTAAGAAGATAAGGATTAAGGGTGTCAAAAGGAACGAAGGGTGGTGGGGTGGGAGGTGTATTGGAGAAGAGTTCATGGGGTAAGTGGTGAGGAAGAGTTGAAGAGTAAGGGATGACAGGTAAAGAGACAGACGATAAGGGGTGGAGGTAAAGGGTGAGAGACAAACTCGAAGGAATGAGATGTAAGAAGGTAAGGATGAAGGGTGTCAAAAGGAACGAAGGTTAGTGGGGTGGGAGGTGTATTGGAGAAGAGTTCATGGGGTAAGTGGTGAGGAAGAGTTGAAGAGTAAGGGATGACAGGTAAAGAGACAGGCGATAAGAGGTGGAGGAAAAGGGTGAGAGACAAACTCTAAGGGATGAGATATAATAAGATGTGGACAAAGGGTGCTGGGGAAGAATCAGTGTTCTTTCCTTTTTAAAGAGTTTTACATATTTTTGTAACTCTTTGCAAGATTTTATTCAGAATATCACGCCTAAACTTTGCTTCACATGCGTTCAAAAGTTGATGCAGGCATAAATATTTATAGGTACTCCCTTGTCCAAGTTCTTGAATATTTGTGCCACACATCTGAGTGAGTTTGTTAGAATCTAAGAATTTTTCCCCTCTTTCCTTTCACGGTTTTTACAATATAATGCGACGAGTGAAGGATAATGCGACAGGATGACAGGAGAACTTCATGTAGCACTGGCGACACTTCGCCTGGAAAGGAACTTGCGCAAAAAATGAAACTTCGGGTTGTTAGAAGAAAATCTTGTTTTGAGTATGTAGTGGTCGCCCGCGAACTGCTAAAAGGCACGCCACAAGGGCGCAGCGGCGAGGCGGCGGCGCCCCAGGTAAATGCTGACGGTGCCCGAGAGAGGTCGACACAGTCGGAACCGGGACAGCCGTCACGCTCCTGTCTGCGAGCCCTGGCGCGCCACCGCCCCTACGGCCGGGCTAGTCGGCGGACCTTTAGCCCGGAGGGGGTATAAAACAGTCCCCTACGGGTGCGTCGGGCAGTTCCTAGCAAACAGAACGTTTCAAGTAATGCTACTGAATCCTTAATCTACCCGCCGCGCCATACGGGCCGGAGTGCCGCAAGGGATCGTGTTAGGTCCTACGCTCTTCAGCCTCTATGTACGTGATATTTCCTCACACCCACAAACAGAACTCGCCCTGTACGCCGACGATACGGCTGTAATAGCCACGTCGAAAAATTGCGAGCTTCTCCAGAGGTATTTGGATTAGCATTTGTAACAGATCAAGGAGTGGCTGAAGCTGTGGCGGGTCAAAGTCAATGTGAGTAGAGCACAGCTGTGCTTTTCATAAGGAGACAACGATTCATGCAGCCAAGGCCACTCGCGCTATATGGAGACGTAATTAAATGGGCCAAAAGTGTGAAATATTTAGAAGTGACATTAGATAAATCACTCACTTTCATGGGGAGAAGTGAATTTAGTTAGTTAATGCCTTATTTTACGTGGCGAGACTTGGCCCATCAAGCCCGCTCTTCCGTCTAACCACGCAAATTTCGCTACGCTGCTTTCACCACCTAGCGGAAAAAGGAGGTATTATCTTGGGCGACGAAACAGGCGGAACTCAAGTTTGCTCAGAGGCTTCATTTAGGCTTGAGGATCTTTACATGCAGTAAATCTACTACAAGGGACAGCCGGCTTTACTTCCCCTCCAAAGGAAGGCGTACGAAGGATTAAAAATCCACGGCTTCGATCATGTTTGAACCCGCACACTCGGGTGCAACAGTCCGATACGCTAACCATTGTATCACCGAATCCGCAATTCTGTGCACATTTTCAAAATACTGTGGTCCCTACACTAAGTCCATATACTACTACATAAGTACTACATAAGTAAGTACATATACTACTTGAATTTTAAATGAAGAAAAACGCTCCCATGTAATAAAATCTATTTTCAAGGATAAATAAGCAATACATTTTTGGCTCTTATCCACGATCTAGGAATAATACTTCCTGCCACGACAACATGGAAACGATAATTTGAATAACTATTTCTACTGCCTAGCAGAGAAATGTGTTCGATGTATTGCGTTAGAGATTTCGAAGGGTAGTCGATTGCGTATTCGATCAGTGAATATTCGCGTTCTGGGAAATTCTGGAATGTATTTGCGTTTCGGTAACTCAATTTTTAAAAAAATGCGTAATTAAAATACGATAATAGTTCAAAATTACATGTTTTGGGCAGTTTCAGGCAGTAAAGTATTAAAATTACATCAAGAGCCCTTTTAGGACATTTTAGACACTATTAGATGCTTTCAGTAGATCTAGTTTTTCATGATTTATAAACCTTTACAATTATTTTCTACAAACTCCTAAAGGAACTAAAACGTTTGATTGATACATTTATTTTTTAGTGTTTTCGGGCGCGTCAACTGTGCTGGTCATTAGTCCCGTAAGTGTAGTGCATGTTTTTCTCGGGAAATGGCGATGATCTTCCTCCGCTGGTTGGCGCGATTTGGCGCCGACCTACCGTCGGCTAGTGGAGTTTGCCCCTAACCAAGACTCTCCCACCAGTGGGGCACCGCTCCAACCGGGACAAGCTGTAAGCTCCCGACCGGTCTCCCGGAATATGTGGTAGTGTAGTGCATGTTAGTGTAAGTGTGTGTGTGTGTGTGTGTAAGGGGAGAGGATAGGACAGGACAAGGAAGAGGAAGGAAAGATCGCGCGCGGTCCGAGGCTCGATAAGGTACTGCTCCGACATTCGCCTGGTGTTGATCGGAGAAACCACGGAAAACTACCGATCAGAGCAGCCGGCCGCTAGAATTCTCCTCCAGACAGCGACTGAATTCGACCTAGCTGAAAAGAACTAAAAAGGCATTTGTCCTAAAATTCGTGATCTACTTAGAACTATCCGTCACTGATCCATTCATAGGAGAAATGTACTAATCTTACACTGAGTTCCTACAAGTTATTGGGTTATTTCAGTAGTTCGTAGTGAGGAAAACAGCGATATATTTAAGCCGACATCAAGTCCTGCAAGGTGTCTGGTTCATCTGCAGCAAGGCACGTGCCTGGCTTCGCCGTGAGTGACGCGTTGCGGCTGAGGCGGCGAATTTGCGGGGAAGCGACGTCGCGGATAAGCGCCGTCCGAACAACGGAGCGACGACGCGAAGGACAGCGCCATCGGTCCCTCGGCGCGGCGCAGCACGCCGACTTGCCCCAGCGCCCCCCCTCCCCCCCGCCCACCAGGCCGCTCAGCCCGCCCGCTACGCAAACCCGCAAGTCCGGCCGGTCCGCCTGTCCCGTCCGCTCGGACAGACCGGCCCGCTCCTCCAGTCCCGCCCGCTTCACCAGTCCCACCCGCTCTGCCACTCCCGCCCGCTCCGCCAGTCCCGTGCGCATCACCAGTCCCGCCCGCCCCATCAGTCTCGCCCGCTCCGGCAGAACCACTCGTTCTTCCAGTCCCGCCCGCTCTACCAGTCTCGCCCGCTCCGCCAGTTCCGCCCGCTTCACCAGTCCCGCCCGCTCCGCCAGTCCCGCCCGCTCCAGCAGACCCGCCCGCTCTTCCAGTCCCGTCCGCTTCACCAGTCCCGCCCGCTCCACCATTCCCGTCCGCTTCACCAGTCCCGGCCGCTCCACCAGTCCCGCCCGCTCCACCAGACCCGCCCGCTCCGCCAGTCCCGCCCGCTCCACCAGTCCCGCCCGCTCCACCAGTCTCGCCCGCTCCTCCAGTCCCGCCCGCTCCACCAGACCCGCCCGCTCCACCAGTCCCGCTCGCTCCGGCAGACCCGCCCGCTCCACCAGTCCCGGCCGCTCCACCAGTCCCGCCCGCTCCACCAGACCCGCCCGCTCCGCCAGTCCCGCCCGCTCCACCAGTCCCGCCCGCTCCACCAGTCCCGCCCGCTCCACCAGTCCCGCCCGCTCCACCAGACCTGCCCGCTCCTCCAGACCCGCCCGCTCCTCCAGACCTGCCCGCTCCTCCAGTCCCGCCCGCTCCGCCAGTCCCGCCCGCTCCACCAGTCCCGCTCGCTCCGGCAGACCCGCCCGCTCCTCCAGACCTGCCCGCTCCTCCAGACCCGCCCGCTCCTCCAGACCTGCCCGCTCCTCCAGTCCCGCCCGCTCCGCCCTCCCGATTACCCCGCCCTCCCGACCCGCCAGATCAGATCCGCTCCGCCCCCGAGGCCGCTCTAAACATCCCTTCTGAAAAGTCGCTAAAACAGCCAAGTCTCCTCACTTGCCACCCCGCACTCCCCGGCGACACCCACACCGCCATCGCCGTCATTGTCTCTGTGTAGAGAGCGGGAAAGATGGACGGCGATGGCTTTCTAGTGGGAACTGAGTTGACACCTCGGTTGACGGCGGGCGGCGGAGGCGGGATGGCAGCGGCGAGGTTGGTGTGATGGTAGCGAAATCAGCGAGCTGGGTGTGGCGGCTGTGACTGGATGACGGGCGCATCAGAGGCCGGGGAGGGACCTCAGCGGTGTCCGGGAGAGGATACAGTGGTGATATACGGGATGGTAAGGGCGGAGGCGAGGGAATGGGATGCCAACGCCCACAGGCATAGTAGGGATGGGAAATGACGTGAGTCGTGAACGTGGGCGCGGAGACGGTGGCAGCCTCGGTTGTGGTATGGGGGCGGGGCCAATGAAATCGCCAGGGAGAGTCGGAGCGTTCGGCGCAGGCAGAGGGCCGGAGCGGGGTGGAGCGGGCTAGAGCGGGTCGGAGCGGGCCGGAGCGAGGCGGAGTGCGACGGGACGGCGCGGGTCGGAGTGGGTTGAGGCGGGCCGGAGCGGGGCTAGTGGGAGAGGCACGGCGCGGGTCAGAGCGGGTCGAGGCTGGTCGGGTCGAGCCGTGGCGGGTCGGGCGGGTCGGGGCGGGTCGGGTCGGGTCGGGTCGGGTCGGGGCGGGGCAGAGCGGGGTGGAGCGGGGCGGGGCGGGGCGGGCCGGAGCGGGCCGGAGCGGGGCGGAGGGTGGCGCGGGGCAGGGCGGAGCGAGACAGAGCGGACAAAGCGGTTCGGCGCGTGACGTGGCAGGGCGAGTCAGGGGGGGGGGCGGTCGGTAGCCCGGTCATGGTCGGTAGCGTGTGCGCCGTCCGCACCTCGGAGGCGGCTCACTGCCGGTCGGCGCAGCATCAGGCGCCGGCTCAACCTGCCTCCCCTTGGAAGCGACTTCGCTCTGACAGACGCCCACGCCGCCCTCCACAACGCCTCCCCCCTCGCCCGCCGTCGGCGCGAGGATTGACGCGCGCGCCGATGCAACCGCCAGGGCGCGGGACACGAGAAGCCCCCGCACAGCGGCCGTCACACGCTCGGCTTGCGTGGCACTTTAACCCGCACGGGTTGGCGTCCGTTTTGATTCCTTCATAAATTCCCAGTGATACCCGTTTGGGATTACACATCTCGTTCATTCCTATCTCAAAGATGACCAGCTAGTTCGAATTCAGTCGCTGTCTGAAGGAGAATTCTAGCGCCCGGCTACTCTGATCGGTAGTTTTCCGTGGTTTCTCCGATGAACCCCAGGCGAATGCCGGAGCAGTACCCTAACAAACGGGCCACGGACGGTGCGCGATCTGTCCTCCCTCTTCCTTGTCCTATCCTCTCCCCTTACACACACACTTACACTGACATGCACTACACTACCACATATTCCTGGAGACCGGTCGGGAGCGCAGAGCTTGTCCCGGCAGGGGCGGTGCCCTGCTGGTGGGAGAGTTCTGGTAAGGGCGAACCTCACTAGCCGACGATAGGTCGGCGCCGGATCTAACCATTCAGCGGATCACCGCCATCTCACGAGGAAAAAACATGTTCTATACTGACGGGATTATTGAGCTAAGCTGTTGAGGCGCCGGGCATCACTAACCATCCAACCAAAGGTGACCACAGATGTCCAATTATATTCGCTCGGAGTCGCACGTCTTCATCCTACCCCAAGGTCTACGCAGATAATCCTTATGGTCAGAATTGCTTGATTCGTTGTCCCCCTTACGGGATTCACATATCAAGTAGAAGTTCACTCGCGGATAAAAGTTGAGTATCCTCAACACGAATGTGCCCCTAAGAGAATTCCGCGCGAGTAAAATGAGAAAGAGGCTTTTTGGAGTCTGAAAAATGTTAGTAATTTCACGGAAAAAGAGATACCGTATGCTCTTTCATGTTGCGGTCTCTTTTGCTGCTCTGAACGCACTCTTTTATTGAAACAATTTACCTAAATGTACACTCTTTGTGGCTCTAATCGCATAATTCCTTTCCCCGCGTCATTAATATTTCATGCGCTGTGAACTTAAGAATGCTGTAATGTGAAAACCAAAACATAATTGTTTAAGTTCTTGCATTAAAATACTTGAAAATTGTAGTACCAAGTGAAACTCATTCTGCATGATGAAGCAAAACCCCAACTAATGGCGCAAATAGAAACATTTTGCACCCCATTTAGTGACTTGACACATTATTAAAAGTTGTATGAAATAGGGGCTAGGTCATTAGCGACCACTATTGTTGTTAACGTTATGGTAACTGTGAAGATGAAGCGATATGGTGATGAACACAAATACAACCATGCCCGAGGCGGAACTCCAACCCGCGACCCTTCGGTCCGAAATCACTACGACACTACTGCCTTAGCACCGGGAGCGGTAGCTCAGATGCCACTGCAGCGCTTCTGACCGGGAGGTCCTAGGTTCGAGTCTTGACGGTGGCAGGATTTTCGACACTAGCTTTCCAACTAGGTCGAATTAGTCGCTGTCTGGAGAAGAATTCTAGCGGCCGGCTGCTCTGATTGGTAGTTTTCCGTGGTTTCTCCGATCAACACCAGGCGAATGCCGGAGCAGTACCCTACCAAACGGGCCACGGACCGCGCGCGATCTATCCTTCCTCTTCCTTGTCCTATCCTCTCCCCTTACACACTCACTTACACTAACATGCACTACACTACCACATATTCCGGGAGACCGATCGGGAGCTTAGAGCTTGTCCCGGCTGAGGCGGTGCCCCACTGGAGGGAGAGTCCTGGTTAGGGGAAAACCCCACTAGCCGACGGGAGGTCGGTGCCGGATCTCGCCATCCAGCGAGGGAAAATGACCACCATCTCATGAGAAAAAACATGCACTACACTTACGGGACTAATGACCGACGCAGTTGACACGCCCGGAAACACGAAAAAATCAATCACTACTGCCTTAGCGATCTCGGCAACCGGATAGACACAACACCTTCGATTTGACTAAAAAATGTATTTACAATGCTGGCCAGATTATTTGAGAAACAAAGAGCGCCGGAGGCGAATTTCGGTGCTACACAGGGGGCAGGAAGAAAACGCGTGGGCACGGAGCACGGTGGGTGGAGGGGATGTGAAAAAACCGTGGAACGTATCGAGATGATCTCCAATATTATTCTTCAAATAGTTCTTATTTAGGAAAATTCTTATTAGGAATAATATCTTATTAGTTTTTTTGGTTGCGAATTGGCCATCTTGGGACCACGCGAACGTGCAACCCACCTCAGTCATGTTTATTGAGGGTAGGTGCACGTGACTTTTAGGAGAGATTAGCATTTTACTGATTATTCCATTTTTACACCCAGGGTTGTTAGCGTACGGGAATGAAGTGAAATGATAGTGATGATGGAGGATGAAATGGACAAACACAATCATACCCAAGGCGGGAATGGAAGCCGTTATCCGGGTCCGAGACCGCCACGGCACTACTGCCTTAGCGGTCTCGGATACCTGGATCCGCAAAATCTTATTAGTAATATTAATACTCTGATTATTCTCGAAAATCCGCCATCGCTTTAGAAAATGGATTTATTGACTGAATATTTATAGTGCTGTTGTTGTTACGGTGGCGATTTCTAATGCCCTGGCTTTGAAAATCAGTTCACTGACCACCCCGAAATTGCTGTATTGTTAGACCTTCTTTAAACTTGGCTTTACATGAGCGGCCATCGCTAACGACCTATTCTTTTACTCTCATCTTCGCCGCCAGGAAAACAGAACATCGATCGGCCTGGCACACTTATCTGTCATTTGTACTGTTGTCCTAAATTAGGGATCTGGTTGATTGTAAAATTGTCTAAGAATTGATTCTGACTAGAAATTGGATGAGGGTTCTTTTACTTGTCTCAAATATGACATGACAAACATGGATTTCCACCCTTTGAAAATGCACTCCCCCAATGGTATTAAATTCGCGAACTTGGGTATAGGAAGCAACTCGAGTGACACTACCGGCTGTGGCTCAGGGCATCAATTGATGTCACTGCAGTGCCTCTGTCCGGGAGGTCCTAGGGTTCGAGTCCCTGGGGCGGTGCCCCGCTGGAGTGAGATATGTGATGGGGAAACCCATAATAACCAACGTGTAGGTCGGCGCCTGATCTCGCTATCCAACGCGGGAAGATCACCGCCACGCCTTGCGACGAAAGCATGCACTAGGCCTTACAGAACAAATGACCTTAGCAGCTGACGCGCCCGAAAATACAAATCAATCGTGCCACAAGTTTTGACTGAAGGGAATTTAATTTTTGTCCCTTTTTCCCCACAAATCTCCCACTGTGCACCGCCGGGAAAATGGGTCAGCGCGGGCGCTTTTGTGCGGGCGGCGGCGGCGGCGGCGGTAGCAGGGTCGCGTCGCTTTTAAAATGAAAAACGCTTTCAGATACACCCACTTCTGGGGACGAATGATACAACGCTAACGACAGAGTTACAAAGCCAGCCTCGGTCAGAGTGGCCACGAGGGATCAACTTTTTTTTACAAGGTTGGGCGATGGTTGCCGTACCGCTCCGGGGCTACACGAAAACCCTTGCGTGTCAATAAGTCTTGCACTGTGGACAAAAGGCGTATTAAAATCTGCTCAGTGCGGGATAAACGCAAATAAAAGGAAACGAGCTATTAACAGCATGTTTAAGCCCGCTGCGATTACTCGTCGGGATATGAGGGGCGGTTGGGTGTAGCGGGTTTTATGAAGCTACTAAGTAAAAAAGCTTGAATGTTCTTAGAAAAATAGGAAGAAACGATGTGAAGCTCTGATAAGACGATTTGTTTACAAATGATATATTTTTATTTTTGTGTATTTTCCATTACATCGTGTTAGAAATACGAAAATAGTGAGTTTTTCTGCCGACAATTTATTCTGGTGACAACCGCTGACCCCATCACTGGTGATTTTCTGGCACCGAAATTGCATAGTAAGCGACTGTTAAAGATCATATTATATCCGTTCTTTATGAATCGTAAATAGGTATGCCAAGAGTAAAATAAATTCTTACAAAACCTGTATAATAATAATAATAATAATAATAATAATAATAATAATATTTATTGAGTCACATATAAAATTTCAATCGTGTATGACGAGTCAGATATGATGTATGCAGGGGCACATGTCTTCCTGTGCTCCAGATTTTTAGCTTTCTCTTACTGCACACTATTATGAGTAAAGGCAAAAGCAATATTTTAATATAAGAATATAAGAAATGTTCACCTCTATGTGAAAGAACTGGAAGAGACATTCAATTTGATTTTGAATACACAGCTAACAATTAACCCTCCACTCCTCTCCCTCTAGCTAAAGGGAGCTCAAGAAGACTTGGGCAGAATGGAGTTATAATTACTCTCCAGAAACCAAAGCAGAAATGTATTGCCGCCGACCTGGATGGCCGAGGAGGCTAAGAGCGAGTTCAGCGCTTCGGTCCGAAGGGTCGCGGGTTCGAGTCCCGTCTTGGGCATGGTTGTTCGTCCCTTGACTTTGTATGTGTTGTCGCGGAGGGCCTCGCGTTCCGCTGACCCCAGATCAGAGGAGCCCGCAAGTGTGTTGGTCTAGTGTATGGTCAAATATACGTCCCATCCGGACGTAAAGGGTAACCGGCTGTTGGCTGGAAAATAGCCCTAGGAAAAAAATGTATTGCCGCATTCGACGACTGACAAACTGATTGATTGATTGATTTTTTCGTGTTTCCGGGCGCGTCAACTGATTCGGTCATTAGTTCCGTTAGTGTAGTGCATGTTTTTTCTCGGGCGATGGCGGTGATCATCCTCCGCTGGATGGCGAGATCCGGCGCCGACCTACCGTCGGCTATTGGGGTTTCCCCCTAACCAGGACTCTCCCACCAGCGGGGCACCGCCCTAGCCGGGACAAGCTCCAAAACTCCCGATCGGTCTCCCGGAATATGTGATAGTGTGGTGTATGTTAGTGTGTGTGTAAGGGGAGAGGATATGACAAGGAAGAGGAAGGACAGATCGCGCGCGGTCCGTGGCCCGTTTGTTACGGCACTGCTCCGGCATTCGCCTGTTGTTGATCGGAGAAACCACGGAAAACTACCGATCAGAGCAACCGACCGCTAGAATTCTCCTCCAGACAGCGACTGAATTCGACCTAGCTGAAAAGCTAGTGTCGAAAATCCGACCGCCGTGGGGAGTGGGATCTTAGGACCTCCCGGTCAGAGGCGCTGCAGTGACATCAGTTGATGCACTGAGCTACCGCTACCGGTTGACAAACGGATGAAGTCGGTGACGGAGAAACCTGCGAGATCCCGTAGCGTGCGCCGCGCGCACCTGGATCGATGACACAGCGGCGGCGAAACGCGGCAACTAATAGAAAGCAGGTGAGCGACCCCACGCGGCGAGAGATGCCTGGCTATTGAATTATTCAACGGCCGCGCGCCGCCAGCTAGCCCCCTGATTTCGGCGGCGATTGTGGCATTTGAATGACGCGCGCTCGCCGTTCCAATGGGCCCGCAGCGGGCTGTCAAAACCGAATATTCGTCTCCCAAAATTGCCTATGAATATGGATGGAGACGTCCGATATAATTCTGACGTCGGGCGCGTATTATAAAATCTTTCGAAGGGCATTTCCAGTTCACAGTTCACGTAACATTATATTTCCGAATCTTCTAAAAGGATGTGAAAGAGAATATAGGAAATATTCGTTGGCGTTAAATGGGAAACAGGCGTAAAATATATTTTGACATTTTAAAAGTTTTAAAATTAAAAAAAGAAGCAACTGGAACTGTGCGCGATATCATTAGGAATGGAATGCGAATAATTTTACTAAGTGGTAAAATGCTTTTTCTGAAGTGGCATGTGTGCAATTCAAAGCAATGTGGGGTATTTTGATTTTCTGAAAACGAATCTAATATAAAAACTCTATTATTGTCTACATATGCATAAAGCACAACAATTGAAATTGTTTTGAAAAAGGATAATTAACGAAGATAAAACGTCTCAAGGTATCGGCAAATACCATCGAAATTATACAACATACCATGGTAGTGGGACATGTGCAAACAGTCTGTATTTTATAAAACTTTGTTTTACAAGTGAAAATAGCTTCATACAGGAGCCAACTTAGAATGCTTCTAATAACCTGTCCTATGGTGTGGGGTACCCTCCACAAATGTAGTAAAAGACCCAAAAATATATCATTTTGTAGATTACGGTGCAACCAACATGGTCTAATCGCGACCGCACCATTTCCGAGTTATGCATGATGGTAACGTATGGTGTTGTGCAAAGTATGGTGTGCTGCATGTGCGACAGATGTTTCCTATAATCATAATATGGAAACTTCCATTATTTTCTTCATAAACATGATGCTGGCCCGGAGTAGTTCCATATCCAGGAGTAGCACAATTACACCTTTTTCTATTGTGGTTTCTTATAAATTGTCATCTTTCCCTGGCGTATTATATACAGGGGATTTTTCTTCCTACACTCCGATTAAAACAGAAAATCCCCTCAAGATCATGATCTGGCAGGAGAGGGGGACATTGACATCCAATCGCGAGATTTGTTACGACTTCAATTTTTGGTATTGAAGCTCCCGATTGAATGAGTGTGTCCCCCTTTTTTTTCAGTTGGTGACCTTGAAAGAACTTTGTTTTAATTGAAATATGCCTTGCGCTTTCCGTTCTTAAAGACGCCGTTCGCTTCCTTTCCGCCCCGCGCGTCGTGTGTGGGTGTGTGCCCGCCGCCGCAAGGCGGCGTGGCCTTCCCCGCGCCGCGAGCGCTCCATAAAGAAGGGCGCGCGCTTTGAGGCCGGGTCAATCCGGGCCTTTGTGCGCCGCCCTGGCATCCGCCCGCCCCCCGCCCTCGGCCAACCCTCGCCCTGGACCCCGCCGCCGCCCCCTCGTTCCGCCTCTTCCCCCTCGCACTCGCTCTCGACACGCTCCCGCGCACGCCCCCGTCCTCACCACCGCGCCTGTCCTCCCCCGCCCTCGCCCCGGCCCTGTTTCGACCTCGGCCACCCCCCCTCGCCGTCGCCCCCTTCGCTCCCACCACCCTCGCCCTGGCCCCCGCCTTGGCGCCTGCCTCCCGCCATCGCTCCCGCGCCCCCACTTCCGCTCTCGCCCCCGCCCTCGCCCGCCTATCCTCCCTCGCTCCCGCTCTTGTCTTCGCTTCAGCGCTCGCCCCCGCCCCCCCCCCGCCCTCACCCCGGCACGCCCTCCCGCTCTCGCTCCCGCCCTCGTTCCCGCTCTCGGTGCCGCTCCCTAGCTCTTGCCCCTGCGCTCGTACCCCCCCGCTCCGGCTCTCGCCCTCGCCCCCGCGACCGTCCTCCCTAGCCCTGGCCCCTACCATCGCCCTCGCCTACGCCCCGCGACGCTCCACCCGAAGCGGACGCACTGCCAGAGGCGGCGGGGACGAAGCGGGTGGTCAAGGCGATGAAGGGGACTGAAGCGAGAGTTGTGGTTATATCGACCCATTCATAATATTGGTGGTGAGGTTGACATCTTATAATAATTTGAGAAATAGATGTCTACTATCCTTTTCCGCCCAGACGCTTCAAGATATACGATCCTGTCTGCTTACATATCGGGCATTTTTATAGTTCCTGTCTATATTTTCAGATTTGTTCTGATGATGATTCCTACGATCGAAAAGATCGTTTCCTGCGATCGAAAATATCTTAAGTATTGAAAATATTAATACTAGATAACATCATTTTTTTTTCAAAAAATTATATAGACCCACTTGGTTATGTAGTGTTAAGGATGGTGAAGGGAGTTAGGATATTGATTGTGGTGATGGAGATGGTAATAGTGGTTGTGGTGGAGGTAGTGTTAAAGGTGATAAGTGGTAATGGTGATGGTAGTGAGGGTTGGGGAGATTCTGGAATATGCTATGTTAGTGGCGGTTGTGGCACTTTTGGTAGTGGAGAGGGTGATAGGTGATGAGGGTGCTATTCCGGTGACGAACGTCGACTATGTTCATGACGGTGGTAGTTCTGACAGTAGTGGTGGACACAGTGATGGTAATGGCGGCCGCCGAAATGGTTGTGGGGACAGTAGCAGAGGTGTTTGTGCTATATATCATGGAGGCATTCGTGGTGGTGGTCAACGGCAGTTTTTAAAATTGATCGGTCAATTCTTTCAGAAAATGGTTTATGTGAAGTTAAATTCCGAAACAAAATAGTGTGCATCTTTTACTTTCAGTTTTACATGTATAAATTAATTAACCGATTAACTTTATATTTTAATTCCATAGATTTTGAAAATATTATTTTTATTATATTCGGATGTAGTGATTGTCTACCTGGATACTTAGTTCCTAAGCGCCTCTGAAAGAAGGGGAAAAGACCTTGAATTTTTATTAATGTCATTTGGAAAGATCTATGTAAGATATAGCAGACTATGAATAAAATTATGGTAATGAAGCTGGAGTACATCTTGAAATGACAGATAAGAGAAATCAGGAGAGGCCAAAAAATCCGCCATTAAATAGCTTTATCCTCCAAAAGCTCAATGTCAGATGAAATCTCAACTGGTTCTCGAGGATAAAGTGACCTGAAAGAGAAGATATCTAGTAAAACATGAATTTAATTCGTTCTTGAAATTAAATTGAAAACCCCTTTTTATAATTTTCAAGAAGCACAATGTAAATTTTAAATCATACGCCTGAGTGATTTATGAACTAGAGGAAAACATTATTGCTTAAGTCTGTCTTCTTTGACTCAACTGTATTGATCTCTAGAATTCCGAAGCATTACTTAAAACACATGTATCTCATATATTTAAAATGATTTTAAAACGTTGCGAAATCGGAAAATTTGAATATTAAAAATTGAAGCATGTTTCACTTTCGTAGCTGGAAGCACGTTGTAATGTATAACTCTTCGAGCAAGCAAAGTAAAGTCACGTTATTTTACTGACGGCTATAAACTACTCCCAGCGATTAAAAATAAATCTTCAACAACAAACGATAAATCTTTCGGTGAGGCCCGCTTTTATATTTAACAATCAATAAAACGTGGCATGTTTTGGGTGCACTAAATGGTGAACGTGAACACGGATTTTTCAATGACACTAAATATTCCCTCAATATACACTTAATGGTCATAGGTCAACAATATACTACATTTACGTTCTTTCGTAAATATTGCGATTTATTGATATTGTTTCATGTGCACGAATTTTATGCACATTTTAAAATGTACTTGTGATTGAATGGAAATAAATCATCGAGAATGAGATTGGTCTTATTCGAATGCCAATTAGCGATGTAACGTATCCTAAAGATCTTGATTGCAAATCCCAATACTCAAAAAACAAAATATTTCTGTTGATTGTTTCGGATCCATCATGCAATATGAGCCATAAAAAATTGTGATACTATGAAGAAACATTTCATTCAACAATGCACATACAGGCAATCAAAATCCTTAAAACATATTAACTCGCCAAAAAATAAAACTTTTATTGAGAGGTTAAGTTACGAAAAATAAGCCGATGTAGTCCTCGGGCAAGTTCATCAAAAGGCGCGCCAAACCAAAGTTTTTGGGTTTAAATTCCTCGTTAACCGTGGACATTTTCACCACATGTTTCTCAGATGGTGGCCTTCTCGTAACCTCATTTATCAAAACCCCAACCACCATTCATTCCAATCTACCTCCCATCAGCTTTATAAGAGCTGAATTGGGTCTAAAGAGCATCTTGACGTCACAATGAAATTAAAACAAAATCCGAGATGAGTCTGCGCGCTCACTTATGCAGCTGAGTGGAGGGCGGATAACATCACCAACCCGAGCAATAAACAAACATTCTGCAAAGGGATGGCATTTTGGATACCACTAAAACGGGAGAAACGGAGGATAAGAAATCTCTGAGACCGTTTTAGACCCACAATAAATAATAAGAAGAAAAAATACTCCAGAGCTGGGAATGACGAAAGTAACACGTAAACAACTTACTCGACAATTTCACTTTTCTTGGACCTTTAAAATCAGTTACCATTTCAGATTAATAAAAACATATTAAAGAATGAAAATTATTTTTTTTATTATCCAGTCTACATTGACCAAATTCCGTGAACATGTGTGACAATTAACATATATACAATTTTTCCGAAAAATCATGATCCCTTACATATCACACCCTTCACTGCATGTTCTCTCGTCGTAACTGAAGGAGAGTTTGGCAATAGCTACAGCGACAATGATTTCCATCGACTTGTTCCTTGTTCCGCAGCTGGCCTAGAACAGAGGACCTGATCGCAGCCAATGGGGCTCCGGTGCCCTCAGTTCCCAGTGATCGTGTTAGCCGGACTTCCGCCCCGCGTGTTGGCGCGCGGCGGCGGCGGAAGAGGCAAAGCTCCCTGTAGCCTTTGCAGGGGCTCCGCGGGTGCGCCCAATCTCGTCTAAGTTAGCGGCGAGAGCTCGTGAACTTGCGCCGAGTTGCGGGGGCGAGCAGTGAGCCCTGTCACCCCCCTCCCGCCCCGCCCCCCTGCGACCGCGCGTCGGACGCGTGGGCGCTTGTGGTGAGGGGCGGTCAACCCTGTGGTACTTGATGGCGTGAGTTGGAGCGAATTTGGCAGCTACTCTTCGTTCCTCGCCTCGCTGGGCCTTGCTTGCCTTCGCTTCGCCACGCTTGGCCACGTTTTGCCTCGCTTCGCCTCGCTTTGCCGCGCTTCGCCTCGCTTCGCCTCGCTTCGCCTCGCTTCGCCTCGCTTCGCCTCGCTTCGCCTCGCTTCGCCTCGCTTCACCTCGCTTCGCCTCGCTTCGCCTCGCTTCGCCTCGCTTCGCCTCGCTTCGCCTCGCCTCGCTTAGCCTCGCTTCCATTTGCCTTGTCCCATCTTGTTCCTACCACTTTCGCTCCAACCTCCCCGCCCTGCTCTGCTCTGTTCTGTTGTTGCACCTTAAATTGCCTCGACCCTCACTCGCTCTGCTCAAACTGGGTGCGACCAGGACACCGTATCCGTGTTTCGTGATGGCGTGACTCAATGCGAATTTGGCAGCGACTTTTCTGTCCTGACCCTGGCTACGCGCCTACCCTGACTCGCCACATTCCGCTCTGCTCTGCCGTTGTGTGATCCGCCTTGCCTACTCCGACAATCTGCGTGAGATGGTAACGCCTCCTCGGTGTTCCATGATGGCATTGCTCGAAGCGTGTTTGGCACTATACATGTCGCACTGACCAGCACTCATTCGCTCTTTTACATGTCTCTTCCCGACTGGGAGCGGTAGCTCAGTGCATCAACTGATGTCACTGCAGCGCCTATGACCGGGAAGTCCTAGGTTCGGCAGGATTTTCGACACTAGCTTTTCAGCTAGATCGAAATAGTCGCTGTCTGGAGGAGAATTCTAGCGGCCGGCTGCTCTGATCGGTAGTTTCCCGTGGTTTCTCCAATCAACACCAGGCGAATGCTGGAGCAGTACCCTACCAAACGGGCCACGGACTGCGCGCGATCTGTCCTTCCTCTTCCTTGTCCTATCCTCTCCCCTTACACAAACACACACACTTACACTAACATGCACTCCACTACCACATATTCCGGGAGACCGGTCGGGAGCTTAGAGCTTGTCCTGACTGGGGCGGTGCCGCGCTGGTGGGAGAGTCCTGGTTAGGGGAAAACCCCACTCACCGACGGTAGGTCGTGCGCCGGATCTCGCCATCCAGCGGGGGAAGATCACCGCCATCTCACGAGAACAAACATGCACTACACTTACGGGAATAATGGCCAACGCAGTTGACGCGCCCGGAAACACGAAAAAAATCAATCAATCAATCAAACACGCCCCCTTCCCCTTCCCTGCTCTGCTCCACCTGGCATTCCTCTGGTCCGCCACGCCCTTCATTGCTCTGCCTAGGTCAGTTTTGTTCCGCCTCCCCACGTCTTGACTTACCCATTCTCTTCTGCCCCGCCCCGCGTAATATACTCGTCTTGACTTACCCATTCTCTTCTGCCCCGCCCCGCCTAATATACGTAAATAATAATCCTGACTCGTGTCCTTTGCTCTACGTTGTCCTGTCCCATCCTTTCTTTGGCTCAGCCCCGGGGAGGTCGCTCATGAACGTCGCCGTTTAGGTTGTTTCGTTGTCAGGTTGCGAATTTTGTAGCAAGTTTATTTATTGCTGCCACCTAAAGTTCGAGAAGTATGTACGTGCTTGGATCTTTGGCTCTTGAAGATGTCATTTTTTCAATTATAAAAGATAACTGACAATTCGGTGTTGACAACGTGGCAATCTGTTAAATACCAATTTGAATTTTAAACCTGATTAGCCGGTCCATACCTTGCGTACGAAAATAATTCTTTCACAATATGTTTCAATTAATTTTTCGAGAAAAATATACTCAAAAAATAAAGAATGCCAGGGCTCATAATAGAAATAAAGAAAATCAAGAATATTAATTCGAAAAATATGAAGCAAAAATATTTAGTATCAATTACAAATAATATACATGCAATATTAAAACAAGAAATATTTTACAGTTCCAATAATATACCATTGCATTGCATGAATTATAATTATGTTTTAACTAGAAATTGAGAGAATTAAAAAGCAGATGCGTGATTCCATTTAATAGGGAGAAAACATATTAGAGGTGAATATTGGATTAAATGCATGTTAACACTACCCACAAAGTTTTGAAATAATGATCCCGTAAATAATTGGACTCGTTGCTCGTTAAATACCAATCATATTATTTAAAAAAAGGCAGATCATTTTTAACTGAAACCCGATTATGAAATCGAGAGTATTCGTAAATAGAATTTTACTAATACACCGTCAATTAAATTTGATTCTTTTTTGATGCGTGATATTTCTTATAAACCTATTAGAATTGTATCCCGATGCCAATGAGAGTAATACTGCAGTGAAACTGCGTAGGAGAAAATGCATCTAACTTGTTGAACTTCATTAAAAATAAAAATAAATGTATTACTTAGTGAATTTATTTAAGGTTTCTAAATAATATTTTCAATCGACTCACCACATTTTGGAAAATGTTCACGCCAAGCAGCTTTGACACTCACCTGCAACAAAAGAACAATAAGTTACCTTGTATAAGATTCAAATCCTTGCTAATATATTACCTGCCATACCTTTTTTTCAATTACCTATAAAATAATGTAGAATCCATTGTACTTTGTATTAATACTAATATTACAACGGCGCTCATCTCTGCATTCCACAAGAATGACCGTGCAATGACGATACCCTATTTTTAAGCTCGCAAATATGATCCAGTAAAGTACTTTCGACAGAAACAGTAGGCTGTTGGGGTAGAGCATACTATTGTGTTGTTTTAAGAATGGACCCGTTTAAAAACATAGTATTTTGCTCATATCTAATGCTAAAATAATTCATAAAAACTCACAATACAAGTGAGTGTGCATACATGCAGTCTTT
>BLKR01010037.1:0-72646 GCA_011170035.1 Teleogryllus occipitalis
AAAAAGTAATCAGTATGAAATAGGTGCCCACCTGAGGTGGAAGATAAAGAGTATATGCAGTGTTTGTGAGGTAGGTGGTTGGAGGAAGTTTCGACTTGGTCGCTGATCGTCGTGGACTTCAACAAGAAGGAAGATTGGTCTACTTCGCGCGGCGATGACGAGGGATGTGCGCACGAAGAGGCAAGAAAGGGATAAAAGGTTCTATAACGCTGTTATCGCAAAAACGAGAAAAATGATCATGACCAAACAATGACTTGTAAGAATCAATGGCTAATCGGGAGAATAGCTACCCCCCTATGCCAAGGCTACATTTAGTCACATACATATTTTTTTTTTAAATTTTCTTAGTAGGAAATGACATTTTTTAATGTCTTTATTTACTATTCCCTCTAAAAGAAATTTTCTTAAAAGTGAGTGTTCCCTTTAAAATAAATTCTCTTAAACGTGAGGGAGGTATATAAAACAACGTGAGCGCCGAAGCGACAGCGGAGGCGCGGACCAGGTCTCGAGAGCGAGGGCCGGAAGGCCCTCGCGAACGTAGCACGTTGGATCCGTCGGGTAGCGACGTGCGGTAGCACGTCGCGGACCACTTGGTGAAAAAAAATGCGTTGGTTAAAGAATTGTGTGGGTTATAAAATTAAATTTGTAGCGTGAAAATTAGGAATAATCAGTTCACTGAATGAGAGTACGTTGCTACGGAGATTTATACGTACAGGGGGCTTTGGAGCAGGGGGGTAGCTATTCTCCCGATCTACCGAATCAATGATAGTCTAGAATGATATTTTAGAATTATTTTCAGATTCCTCGCCACACCGTATGGATGGCAGATTGAGTAATTGGTTGCGGAGTAAGTAGCAACAATTATTTCATAAGAACCCGACGACCGAGCTAGCAGGATTTCCAGTTATTTGTAATATATCTGAAGACAGTAATCGATAATCAGGATTTCAAGTGTAACCTTTTCCTGGCGCCCAAATTGTTTATAAATTCGGAAATTGGTTACGATTGACCTTTATTATTAGTAAATTAAAATAAAAAGTCGTTTCAATACGTATGTATGCGAAAAAAAGTAAAAATCCTCTAACACGCGGTGTAGCCAAAATTCCTGTTTTCTGGGTCCTTGATGCCGAAAAAACTATTGAAACCAAAACGTCCGCCCGTTTGTCTGTCCGTCCGCCTGCCCGTCCGTCCGCTCGTCCGTCCGTCCGTCTGTGAACACTCCTAGCGCCTAAACAGGTGGTATGAATTTTTCCAACTTCAAGAAACCCCTGACCATCTGGCACTAGTTGAAGCTTGAAATATTGGAAAGTATTGTATTTGCTCAATACATGCGATTGTTTTCATAAGCAGCTTAGAGTCCGATCTCTGACGAACAGTTTGTTGGCGTTGGAGTTAACATATTAATTAGGCCCCGGCAATGACGGGTATTTTGCTAATATACTATACCAGTGACATACGACCTACAAGAGCAAAATCTGTGCTGAATAAAACCACAGAAATGGTTTCCACAAAAGTAGCACACTATTTTCTCAAGAACAAATAAAATACTCTTGCATTACGTTGCAATAAATTACATTGTTTAAAAAAAGTCTTAACGAATACTACAATATCATAGTAAAAATACATATAATACAACAATTCTTTACATACAAAGTATTTCCAAAAATTAGGCGTGCGGCCTCTTCTTTGGACCTTACTATCGCATGACGCGAGCTGTGTCGTAAGCAGTGACGGAGAGAGTACGAGAGTTTTGTCGGGGCCCTTAGAATGAGAAACGGTGGATTAAGAGTCAAATATTTGTATTATTATACATAGAGACAGAGTCTTTTTTTTATTAGTTATTTAAGGTCGCATCAACATCTAGGTCATTAGCGACCACTATTGGTGTTAACGGTATGGTAACTATGAAGATGAAACGATATGGTGATGATAAGGGGTGAAAGGACGAACACAAATACAACCATGCCCGAGGTGGGACTCGAACCCGCGACCCGGTCGGTCCGAGATCACTACGACACTACTGCCTTAGTGATCTCGGCCACCGGGCCGTCACAGAGTCATTATTTACGTATTTTTCCTGAGTTCCTGGATATTTAGTGAAAGAAAGTATGAGAATTAGCACTGAGTATGACAATTCTGTATGTGCCATTAGAATGAGAAACGGTGGAAAATCAATCATGTATTTGCATTATTATAAATCGAGACAGTCATTATTTCTGTATTTTTCCCGAGTTCCTGGATATTTAACGAAACCGCAGACACCTGTCACGTGACCAGAGGCTGCATAGTTTTCCATGAATTTCTATGCGCATTGGAAATTAGTAAACAAGATTATGAAAAAGGCTCGTCAGCAATTGACTATTAGGATTTAATCAATTGGCACACCCACGAAACAACGAATTGATAATTTTTTCAACCTTGGAGGAGCAATTAATTCTTTCGAAATGTAAACAGATCATTATTTATCATTTGTATGGGGAGTTGAAGTGTTCGTCTTGACCTTTATCATGTATCTTGCAGTTGAAGAGCTTTATAAAGGAGCGGATCCCCACTGCTAGCTACCTACATCATGGTCTCCACCAAGAGCTGCTTGCTGCTCCTCGCGCTGCTGCTGGCTGCAGCGGCGTCGCCAGCCGTCGTCGGCAAAAAGGCCAGGGATGATGGGAATGAGGAGAACGACGTGAGATATTTCCCCAACGACTTTTTGTTCGGCACTGCTACCGCCGCCTACCAAGTGGAAGGAGCATGGGACGAAGACGGTGAGTTGCGGTCACTAAGAGCGCCTACTGCCCGAGAAAAAAAGATAGAGTGAAAGTTGATAGCGGGTATCATGAGGAGGCACCCGAATTTAATTGCCTGAAGTGATTTATTTCCTTTTCTCATATTATTTTTTACTTTCTTGCGTACTACATCCCTATACAGTACTTGAATAACTCCCTAGGGTGCGAATGTGCTTGCGTTCGACTTCCGTCCCTCACGGCTAGACCACTTCCCGTGCACTCATCGGAACATATGAGGTGTCATTCGGCGCGTCTCGGTGTCCTAATGGCGAACTGATAATTTGTTTTCTGATCCGGCTAGAGTATTCAAAGAAATATCCAAAAACGGATTTTTACGTGTTTCGGCGCTGCGATCTTAGTGAGTAAACCGGGAATTAAACCAACGCCATCGAAATGTAGTTGGTGTTGATTAAACTCCAGCACCAAAAGGCATTTTTCGCTTAATATGCCATAATTTTCTTTCAAGACGTTGGCAACACTATTGTTTATATCTTTAAGTGGGGAAGTGAAGATAATTTGAATATAAAGTGAATCGCACGGCATATTTAATTTTGTTTTATCCATAAGGCCTATTACCATATTTTATCAAAATAAATTTGCAAAAACCTACGAACAGTATTACTTTGTAACTTATTGTACAAATTGTACCGTTATGTAAAGTAGGTTTTCCGAAAGCCCTGAATAAGTGAGCTGAAAAAAGCATACTCCTGAAAAGGAACTTAGTATAGTTTTCGAATTTCCTTGGTGTGGTCTGGCTTTACGGTTTTGCTTTATTCTGTGGCTAGCTGCCATCCATCGTCACCCAAAGTGCATTTTTTTTTACATTTTCTCAACTTCTTAATTTCCTAGTAGTACAACCTATTTATTACTTCAATAATATCAACGAAGAGTAAAAAGTCATTCTAAATATAAATTTTCATTGAAAAATTTGAAGCGGTTTTAAAGAAAATGGCGATTAAGCATTACTGTAAATGCGAAATTTGAAGCACTTTTTCACAAGAATTTATTGAGTTTTCGAAAAAGTTCATTTGAAATCATTTAAAGCACTTCCACTCACAATTTTAATTATATATACAAATCGATAAAAATGTCCGTATGAACGGATTGAGAGGTATTTAAAAAACATATATTTCTGTAATTTTTGAAAAAAAAAAAACAAATGAATATACCAAATTGAACTTTACGTCATATTAAACAACGCACATAGCAGTATCAATTAGAAAAAATTGAAGAAAAACATTGAAGCCATTTTTGAGAAAATGGCGTTTGAGTGCTTGTGAACATGCAGAATTTGTACAAAAACCGGTTGAGTTTTTGAGAAACTTTAATTGACATTATTTAAAGCACATGTATTCATAAATATAATAATGTGAAGAAATTGCCTTTAATGTAAATATTACCGACGTGAGAGACAAGTCAAAAAATTCATATTTAAATTTTTTGAAAAAACAGAAGAATAGAGCAATATGTCTTTTATGTCATGGTATAGGGATTGTTTGGCACTAACCACACTAAAAATTTAACTAAAGAAATTATAGCCGTTTCTGAGAAATTCTTGTTTTTGTTATTTTTAAAAATTGCAAATATTGCATGCACTACTGACTGAAAACTACTAAAATTTCCGAAACAATGTTCATGACTTAAATAATAGAACTCTTTATGCAAAACAAATTTCATTTCAAGGAAAAATCTGTCTTCAATTTCGTAGTAGTAGGATGACGCCGAACTTTTGCAATTCTAAAAACTTCATAGTTAACGGTCAAAATCAGACCTATTGCACCTTAATAAATGTATTTTACTCTATTCTTACAAGAAATTTAAAGAAAAACATTAGAGCCGTTTTTGAGAAAATTTTGAAAATGTCCGGGTGACTTCATGTAAAATACCCCCAAATTTTCAAGAATGTTTCTCAAAATTTCAAAGCTTCAACTAGACCCAAATAGGTTTCTTCAATATTCTTCGATTTAGGTTTCTTTAATTTGAAAAAGATCGTGTGATTTTGGCGCTGGTGGTGTTCGCAGACGGACAGACAGACGGACAGACGGTCGGACAGACGGACGGACAGACGGACGGACAAACGAACGGACGGACGGACGTTTTGCTTCTTGGTTTTTCGACATCAAGAACCCTCATAACAGGGATTATGGCTACACCACGTGTTAGAGGATTTTTTCTCTTATTTTGACAACTAGTTTCATGCGCTTTTTCGCCACCAGAGCCCGTCAATGATTTTTTTCCGCCAAAAATCCGTCGCTTTTTTGCACAGCATTAAAACTTTCTCTATACTTGGGTGTATTACTCCGTATACAAGAAAGTATACGAGACAGTTGTAAAAGTTTAATGTTTTTGCGTCTGCATACAACTTCAGTATTAAATATAGTGATTATTTTATTAATAGAATCTATTGTTTATATATTTCTTGAAGTATGGCCATTTACAATGATTTGAAAACATGGCTAGTTATCACGTAATTTTGTATAAAATACAGGCATTTTTAATTTTTTAAACAATTATTTTATCACAAACAGATCCAAATTTTTTAATAAACTTTTTTCTCAGAAAGCATAAACGATGCCTAAAATAATGTCGTAGGTTTTATTTTGGTTGAAAACTCTGTTTTTTTGAAAATTTCAAATGTTGAAAATGTTTTCGGTGCCTACCTACAACTAGAATGTTTAAGATTTGTTCCTTAATGAAATCTGTTCTACAAAGACATATATTGAAGAAAGATCATGTACAAATGTTAAAATATGACAGTAGTTTTCGCGTAATATGAAATGAATGAAATAAGGGCAATATTTGAACAATTAATTTCTCAAATTCGGCTCCATATTATTCTTAATTTTTCCCCTTCGGATGTAGAAAATAACGATGAAAAGAAACGGTTCTAGTTCCATTTTTGACGAAATGTATATTTTCGAAAATTGTCAAAATAAATTAACAAGGAAAAGTAAAATTTGTTAACAAAGATTGTTTTCTTACATAAAATCTGTTCTAAAATACCTTTTAGTTTATGTTCAATTTTTTGTTAGGTCATGAACAATTTTTACAAGAAATGAGTAATTTCAGCGTAATTCTGCTTGAAGTTATTACAACTTTTTTCTAAAAAATTACACCAAATTTTTTCTTTATATGTTTTTACCCACAAAGCAGAGGACTCTTAAAAAACGGAGATCACTTTCAGAATTTCCGAAAATTAAGCAAGTTATAAATAACGACAGAGAGTGTGTGTAATGATATTTGATTTGTTTTAGGTAAGGGAGAGAATATATGGGATCACATGGTTCATGAACACCCAGAATACATAAAGGACAACGCCACCGGTGACATTGCCGATGACTCGTATCACAAGTATGAGGAGGATGTCCAATTGCTCCGGCAATTGGGATCCGATGTCTACCGCTTCTCCATTTCTTGGGCTCGTGTACTACCCAAAGGAGATCTGAGTCAAATTAACGAGTTGGGCATCAAATACTACGATAACCTCATCAACGAGCTCCTAGAGAACGAAATCCAGCCCCTGGTCACCATTTACCACTGGGACCTCCCACAGGCGCTGCAGGAACTGGGCGGCTGGGCGAACCCCATCCTCGTCGACTACTTTCAAGACTACGCCAGGTTGCTCATCGAAACCTACGGCGACAGGGTAAGAGCTACTAAGATGCAGTGCTGTCACAAAAAGTGTAATATTGTTATTTCAAATTATGACACAATGCATGTGTAGAGCGTATTGTAATTGGGTATGGTTTTCATGAATAATTACGCGTTTAACACATAAACATTTCGACAAAAATTACTCTATACAATTAAAACTACTTGTGCCGAATTGAAATGAATAAATCTTGAATGCTGAATTTAAATATGCAAATCACTGTTTAAATAACGCCAGGATTTTAAAGCTGAATTAGCGAGCAGTGGGCAGGCGAGCGGCGTTGGCCAAGGACGCGCAGAGATAAGGCAGGCTCCCGCGGACATCTCTATGGCAAATGGGTGGTTGGAGGATGGAATCGCTAAGCGTATGTAAACTTATGTAAAAGTTGGTTTAGTAATAGGCATTTAGAACATGCCCTTGAGTGAGTGATTCTCAATAGTTTTGGTTCTTGCTCCTGAACGCAAAACCAAAAAGGAAGCGTATAAAGAAGCTTTAATGCAGATTGCATTCATTTTTAAAAATTACTGATAGTCGCTCAACATCGTGGTCATTAGCGACTATTGCAGTTACATAAACTTTATAATACTACATATAAAATTGGGTAAGTTATAAAATCCACAGACTAATGCAATTAGATTCAGTATTAAATCAATATAAAATAATATAATGTGTAAGTTATAATTACAAGTGACAATGGTGTCAAATGTTCAAAGTTTTCATTTTCATTAATGCAAAAAAAATTGTCAAACAACTATTTTCACACTTTATATCTACGTTTTTAATTAATCTGTCAAAAGTAATTGAAAATTCTTCACAAAAACAAAGTTGCGGTTACAGTAAGTCATAAATAAAATTAAAAAATATTGGGAAACGCATTTTGAGTGGTATTGAAGTCATTCGTTTGTTATTTCCGTAGGTTAAGCATTGGATCACGTTCAACGAACCTTTAGAATTTACTCAGGGTTATTCAAAGGAGGCTTATATGCCACCTTCCATCAACAAACCTGGCGTTGGCGACTACTTGGCTGCACACACAGTGCTCTTGGCCCACGCGCGAGTCTATCACATGTACGATAAAGAGTACAGACCTACACAGCAAGGTAAGTTTTCCAGCCCATCGAGTTACTTCTTGTATAACTAATATTACTCACTTCAAGTAAGTACATGAGACATCTCCTCACTCTGGACTTGGGCGTTGGCAGCGTAGGAAAGTTTTAACCCACACACAACTATTTTCGCTCACATATTTAGAGTAAAATTGAATTATATTAACAAAATCCTGATTTATTTTAAATTGTAATATTGGAAGACTGAGGAAAAGATAGTTTAAAAATAACAACAATGAGGAAGTTGTATTTTCTATAGCAAATGTGCGAAGAACACACATTCAAGTATTTAAAAAGCCATGTTCAACGCTTTTCCCATTCTTCCGTCCTCGTTTCAAAAATTAAATTCTGAAATATCTGGTTAGGAAACGATCGTCCATCACTCAATTACTTGTTCTTTTCTTCATACGAAAAGAAAGGAAATCAATTATTTAAAATTATTGTTGCCCATTTTCAATATCCTTATCGAAAAATAACACTTATTTCGTGAGTATTGCGACAGACAGCAACGCGCAATGAATATCACAATCAGGAACACTCGCTCCAGAGAGTATGGCACGTTCTCCTGCAGTCCCATGAATCGAGATCCAACGCCTAAGCACGCCTTGACCTTGAGTGGGGGGACGTCGCGCGCATGCACTGCCGCCTTCCGATCCGACCTGAACACGTTGGAGGCATTCGCCAACGGCCTGAGCTGCGCTCGCACACTGCCAGCGTTGCATGGAGGCGCTGGTGCCGATCTATGACCCCGATTGCACGGACGACCGAATAAATGAAAAAAATCTAAATAATTTCAAAAGAAAAAAATGATTTTATTTCCTTGTCGCGTTGACGCACGTCTTACACCCCCAAAGAAAACTCCCCTGGACATGCACGGAATAACGTTTAATAAATGTCAAATAAATAACATTCCTTTTGGTACCTTTTACTACAAATCCTATTAAATGTAGAAAGTAACATTTACGTCATTCTCACGCGAAAGATTTTTATTTACATATTTAATTTATTATTTATTTATTGTATTTAGTTCATGCTTCTATGCATTTTCGTCAAAAACCCCATTTAATATTTATACAAGGGAATAAAGTATTGGTTTCTGCGCTCGTATAAATATAAGGGAATTTATGTACCGCTACAGGTGTGCAAAGGTAGTATTTTCCTAAGACACCGGAAAGATGTTTCGTCCCCATGAAAAGGAAAATTTTTTTCACTGTGACGTGATGCCACCTTGAAAACACCTTTCTTCGCTTTAAGATGGCGAACGAATATGATGCTGTGTTTCGATTACCACGTTAAAGGTCTATCCATCTTCTGCGCATTCGCAGATCAAGTTTCACATCACTTTTGTGCATCTGCGCATCCGCAGAAAATCGATAGTGCTGTCCGCAATGGCGTGCGCAAACTCCCCAAATGATCCGACACAAGCATTTTTAAATAACTGTTTCTTTGAAACTGTTTCGAATTAACTGTTTCTTGTAGGATGATGATTTTTTTCGGAATCTATTGATCCAAAGAAAAGTTCATCTAAATCGGGCAAAAACCAATAGTTTGATTTTGTAAAAAATAACCTTCATCAACGAGAGAGAACAGTATAATCTATGAATGGCTTTGTGTTTTAGGTAATATTAGCATCACCTTAAATAGTGACTGGGTCGAGCCTGCTTCAGAAAGCCCAGAGGATATCGCAGCGCAGGATCGCATGTTGCAGTTCAATGTAAGAAAATAATACCAATTAATCCCTTCTTAGTAGACAGTATGATCTTCAATAAATGTAATTTAATCAATGAATTCTTAATACAATAACCATGAAAATTTGTAATTATCACGCTCTTTAAAGATTGTAGATCTGGATCGCTCAGATTTCGTTTACAGATACTATTATAAAATGTATTATTTGACAATAGTTTTAGAAGCTAATAATATTGTAAAATCAAATTCTGTTTTAACATCTGCAATCAAAAATCATTTTGTCGAACGCAGAACAGTTTTCCTTAAAAATTTGATATTGATTTGATATTCTACAATTGTTTGTCCTTGCGGTATATCGAGCGTCCAAAGTGTGCTGTTTTGCGTTTCAGTTCGGCTGGTATGCTCATCCCATCTTCAGCAAGGAAGGCGACTATCCGAAGGTAATGCGAGAACGTGTGGCTGCAAACAGCAAGGCTGAAGGTCTCTCTCGCTCGCGCCTGCCCGTCTTCACCCCCGAAGAGGTGGAATATATTCGAGGTAGGCCATTGTTGCCGCTACCAACGTGCAGAACGTTATGTTATTGACAATATACATCACTGGCGAATTCTCCGATTCACCGCGTATACCGCCGGTATACCTAGTAATTCGAAGTATGTAATAAATATTTCATAAGGTTAGTAATCCTCTAAAAAGTTAGTGAGATGTTGAAAGATTTAAAACAGATGCAAAAAATAACACTGATTTACTTCCGAGAACCAGTCAGTCTTCCGCATTTGTAGACGCGAAGAAGTGCGGTAGAGTGAGAAGTTTCAAACAGTTCTTAATGCTGCCCAGAGAATTCGCTAACGCAGGCGAAGGCACCGCTTGCTAGGCACGGTAGGCTAGGGCTCCTCATGTTTCACGGGCGGGGAGATGGGGGTGCTGGACGCTCAGTAGGAACCGAAAATATTGCGATGAACCAATGTTGGTGGACAATTACGTTTAAAATAAATGTTAAACACGAGTCTCAAAAATCAAGCTTACTCAGAAAATGCTTATCTAACATATGAAAATATGTATATCAATGAATTCGTCTTTTTACGCTCGCCGTGATAGACTAAAAAATATGTAGTTCCACTGAAGAAAAAACAAAGCTGCCTCACTATCTCTTAAAAATAGAAGTGATAAAACCGAAACAATAATGCATCAATTAGCCCCAATTCCCCATGCACTTTCGCGAAAACGGCATTGCAATAACTCCAACCGTTCAAAAGTTACTGGAGGTGCTGAATTTACGTGAATCACTCTATAGTAAATTACTTCCTCCAACACGTGGTGTAGCCGGAATCTGTTTTGTGGGTCTTTGATATCGAAAAATCTATTCATGGCAAAACGCTGGTCTGTCTTTCCGTGTGACTGTCAGTCTGTCTGCCCGTGTGAGATCAACGCCAGGGCCTAAACCGTTCACCCGATTTTCTTCAAAATTGATATTCGACAATCGATCTGAGAAAACTCGAGGCTTTGGGAGTTTGAAACGCATATTTTGATTTGTGAAGATAATTTACATGAGGCCTTAAAACCTTTTCAAAGTTTTCTCAAAAATGGCTCCAATTTTTGTAATTTTTCTAAAATCTTTGTCCTCGGATACCGTGAAGCACGCTTAAGAGAATAGTGTAGGCCTCATGATCGTTGAAATCTCAGATTTTTCGAAAAAAGTACCCAAAATGCAATTTATTGGGGCGTGTTCCTACAAATATAATATAAAAAAATATTTTTTCGTTAATGAAATCTGTCCCTGAAAGACAGGTCTTGAAATACGGTCACGTTCAATTTTTCGAGTATATGAATAGTTTTCATGTAATTTTGTGCGAGATACAGACAATTGATATTCTTTAAACAATTTTTTTCTCGAACAGCACCAAATGTTTTCTTACAATTATCTCCTCGTATGTGCAAATCACGGTAAAAAGTATGGCGCTAGTCCCCCTTTCGACGAACACTGTGTTTTCGAAAATTGCAAAACGTTAACATTTCAAAACTACAAACTTGAAGGTAGAGATTTTTGCCTTAGGCAGACTATGTTTAGCATCACTAGTTTCTTCAAACGTTCGGTGCGGATAGTGCTAAATGAAATTTATACATGAATAAGTGTCATTAAACTGAAACTCAGACTAAACAGATAAAGAAAGTAACTATAGAATAGAAGGACGAAGTCTATGCCATGCTGGAGCTTTACTACTTCCTTGTTATATTTGTCATTGTTATTAACTTAAGATGTTCCATGGTTTGTAAAGCTGCATCTCAATTCCATAAATAGTTCAATTCTAAAGATATGAAATATGGTGCACACCCCAGTCTTATATTTCCGGTTCTATCTTTGATGTTTTCGTGCAGGATCATCAGACTTCCTAGGTCTTAATCATTACACAACATCAATTGCAACGAGCGGGGAAGATGGTCCCAATCCAAGCCGCGAACGAGATAGAGGTTCCGTGGCATGCCAAGACCCCTCCTGGCCTAGCTCTGCGTCTTCGTGGCTGAAGGTAAGCGATGTCTGTGTGGCGCTACATTGAATTGGAACGCTTCATTGAGGAGTTATTTAACGATGTAGGTTCAAAAATGCAGCCGAGTGTTGCGGCTTGCAATTGACATAAATATTTAGACGCGTTTTTTTAAATGAAATCCGTTATATTTTTAAAGTCAAAGTGCCATTTGTCACGTGTCCGTGAAATTTTCTTTCTTTAGAGACCTTTTTTATAAAGATTGGTCGCGTGTGAGAGGCGCAAAACGTATGTATAGTACTGAAATAATATAGGAGACAATTATAATTAAACTAACATTTATATTAAAGTTAACGTATGAGTGAAATTTTTGTATTATATTATTATTATTATTATTATTATTATTAATCCTAATATATTTACATTATTTAATAAAACTTCATTTTGCATTTACGTTTTCAATAATAGAAATGTGATGCATACTGTATTTGAATTCAGTAACCTGGATAATGCTATCAGAAATTGTCTTGCAATAATAACTCTCCTCAATGAAAACAAGACCACAAGGAAATGTTTTATAATATTTTCTTTAAGTCATTTATTCTTTTTAAATAGCAATAAAATAATATACCTTGCGTTCAGTTATATGAAAATGACACTTCTGATACGGATGATTAAATATCATTTTTCAAATTAAATTAATTACTTTTTCCTAAGGTTGCACCGTGGGGCTTCAGGAAACTTCTTAATTGGCTTCACAAGGAATATAATGGGGTCACAATTATGGTGACGGAAAATGGATACTCAGACTCAGGAGAACTAGACGATGTTGCTCGTGTAAATTACTATAAGGTAAGAACATAACGTTTCCTCTTGTTACATCACATCAGATCACTTAATCTTTGAAAAGAAACGAATTCATTGTCTCATTTCTTGAGTAAATATTCAGAAATTGTACAGCATGAGCGTCAGGCTGTGGAGACGTATCTTGTGAAAGGTCCCTCATTCCATTTGATTATAATATGACTCTTCAAAACTTCATACCCGGTTCCAATCTTTTTGAATTCGGATTTCAAAGGTTCAACCTCTCAATAGGTTCAATAAACATTTTAAAAAGATATTCTCTAAATGTTTTAACACATCTTGGGGCCGTAGTTTATTGTAGTAAATGACCCATTTGTACCACTGTATCATCGAACTCTGACTCTCATTATTTGTAGATAAAATAGATTGCTGTAAATGAGTAACTTGTAAATATTAAAGACTTCTAAATGTATATGTAGTAATTCGTTTATGATAGTTTTAATTTTTATAATCCATTCTCTTTTAGACCTACTTAAATGCCCTTTGGGAAGCTATGCATTTAGATGGTGTTAACGTTTTCGCCTACACTGCATGGAGTGCTTTAGACAATTTTGAGTGGACCAGAGGATATGCGTAAGTACTTATTATTTTTCAGGCAATCAAGTTAATTAAGTATTATCATTGAGAATATTGCTAAAATCTCGATGACTGAAGTAAATAGAATTTCTATCGGCAAATTTGGCGATTTTGTAATTTGACACGGAATAGAAGAAGTTATTCTACATGTGAAAACAACCATCTCAAAATTTTGACGGAAATGCGTGATTTGAGTGTGACTGATATGGAAATAGTTCTTCATAAACTTCTGTCCGTTTACATAGCATCGTAGGCTTTCACGGCCGCAGTCAATATAAGAGAAATTTTGAAGAGCCAAGCCGTGGCTTCGCTCAATGCTAGCTGGACCACGGCCTTCCAGCCCGGAAAATAAATCTTATTCTGTCCCTTTGTTTGTTAATAACACTAGTGTCTAAACTGCACACGGTATTTTTTTAAAAAAATGCATTGTCTCTAATCGATCTGATTTGATTTCTTTACTCGTTTTCAACAGATAGGGCATTGTGCATCAAATAAGATGAAATAAACGTAGAGCTGATAAAAAATGAATTTTAAAATTTACATGATTTGGAATGTAATTTTTGCAACATGTACGTCGGTAATATTTACATTACAGATATCAGTCACATGTGTTCCCTTGCGTTACACTTCTCAAATTATTAACGTTTCAAGAAAATAACAAAAATATTAAGTTTCGGCAAGACAATTATGAAAATTAAACTAATCAGTTAGAATACATTGAATCATTTTGAACAGGAATAAATACCTTTGATTTTCTAAGTAAATAAAATAAAAATCGTGTATCTGAGATGTCTGTGCTGTTCATGATTAAGCATGACTACTCAAGATATTGTATTTTATGTAGAATCGTATCAACTGCGAAAACACTTTGAAACTATTTAGCGGATTTACTTTATGAATTTTTCTGTCATGTGTCATGTAATGAATTACGACTTTTTAATTACATTGGTCGCAGACAATCTCTTTGTGTACAATTATAAATTTTGATTTGTTTGTTGCAGAGAGAGATTCGGTGTTTATCATGTGAATTATGATGATCCTAACCGCGCTAGAACTGCGAAATCATCTGCTGCACTTCTACAAAAGATATTCACTGAAAAGGCGATTGAAAAAGTTGAAACACCTACAGACTACAGTCGTACCTGTTAAACTTATAAGCAAATAACTCTTTTTCTACAAAATATGTTTCGGAAAGAACTACATGTATAAGATACAAAATTTTAAACACATTCTAAAATAAAACAAAATGTATAATACGAAATTATGTCCCCTATTGCATTAATTTACTTTATTCTCTTATCCACAAATCCACCTCCATTTAAATACCATAAACTCCATAAACCCTCAACTATATTGCAAGCAAAACTCGACGGCCAATGAACTAGTAGCTCGCTCGTGGCTCATAGCGAAGCTGCCAGCTTTTCACCATTGAGTTGCGGGTTCGATTCCCGTCGGTCTCATGCGAAATTTGTTCCAACAAAACGAGTTTGGCTGTTTCACAAGGGATACTCCAACCCCTGTGAAGTGTCCTAAACTCTATCCTATTTCCTTCCCAATTCTGACCGCTGGGTAGTGGCGAAGGAGCGCGTGGTGGGAGGTGCGTACGCAGATGTGCTACCTGGCGGTCCTCTTGATAACTGACTTCGACGAGACAGAACACTAGACGTAGAATAAAATGTTAACGGATTACTCCCCAGCGTAAGCGTCCAACGCTCGTTAAGGGGATAGGAGAAGCGTTGCGTCAATATAGATGTAACAAATTTGAAAAAACAAACCAAGATCGCAGTAGCAACGGAAAACCATGGAACCGCTCGCTGCCAATGAATTTCATTTCTGTCGTGTTGTCTGAAGCTGTAGTGTCGTTCCCTGCTTTTCCCAGTGTTTTGGGGTGACATTCAATAGCCACGTGTTGTTTGATTTCGTTGTTTTGTTGATTGATTGATTGGTATTTCTGGGTATGTCAACGGCTAAGGTCATTAGTCATATAAGTGTAGTACATGTTTTTATCGCGGAAGATTGCGGGGACCTTCCAGAGCGGAAGATCCGGCGCCGACCTCGTTGGGTTTCAGTTTCTTCCCAATTCTGGTATCTTCCAACAGCGGGGTACCGCCTCAGCTTTGACAAGCTCTAAGCCCTCGACTAGTCTTTCCACTTGTATGGTAGTGTGGCGAATGTTTGTGTTTGTAGAGGTTGAGAATTGGGCAAGGAAGAGGAAGGAAATACGAGGCCAATGGACCATTTGAAAGAGTACTTCTCTCGCCTGGTGTAAATCAGAGAAACCACGGAAAACTAAGGATCAGAGCAGCTGACCGCCAGAATTCTCCTCGATGCAGAGTCTGAATTCGACCTATCTAATTAAACAGTGTCGAAAATCCTGCTACCATCGGGACTCGACCTCTGGTCTTTATGGTTAGAGGCCCTGGAGTGTTATCAGTTGATGCCCTGAGGCTCCTAAGCCGGTGGTTTCGATGGTGAAAAGCACCAACAGAACGGTGTCCGAAATATCTGAGACCGACAGAAAGAGATAGGAGTTGGATAAGCAAGCTAGTGTCCAATTTAATCAAACTGCATTGTGATCATAAGCTGCACGCGATTATCTAATCATAAGTTTTGTTAAGATTTTAATTTTTGGCACTGAAACTTCCAATTGGATAACCGCGTCACAACTGATGATCAGTCACAAGTCACTACATTTAAATCGGACGATAGAGACATGGTTTTCAAAGTGTACAGCTACTTCAATCGTGAAGCTGATAGGGGACGATTGCTTCGCAATTTTGCCAGAGTGCTGGACAGGGCGGCCGAATCTGGTGGTGGTATGTCGACGCACCGCGGGAAGCAGGTTAGCCACCTCCCGCGTTTCACCCCGAAGCTCCAGGTTTGAGAAGTTATCTCCGGGCTCCGGGTTCATATGGAAAATCTCTTGGCTATACGAGCAATGAATTTTGTTGTGAAAGTTGTACGTAATTGTTTGGCAGAAGTACGTGATGTCAGTGATCGCGCGATGGTGGTGCTTGTCTTTGGCTCATGCAGATAATCCACACTCTAGTGTGGGAAAAGAACCCGTATTTCACATTAATTTTTTTCTTCATAAAAATTATTATAACAAAAAATAATTTCAGTAAATAAAATTTGAAATTGAAAATTAACGACGAGAAATATCGATGCATCGCGAAAACCGTCGTGATGGGATATAATGCCGCTCGAGCGCATGAGTCTCATGTTTTTTTTTCTCTCTGTAGGATCTGGAACATCAACATTTATCTAATCTAAATAATAATAAAATTTCAAGCCATGAAATAGAAATAACCCATAAAAATAGAAATTCATATATTTATCTCTACATTCCAAAGTGTAAAATTGCTTTCATTATGACTTAATTTTTGTTACCCCCATTCAAAATCTCGGAGTCATGGAATTCTAGAAGGGGGCTACCCCTGTGGGAAGCTTTGTGTGTGAAGCCAGGACGACGGTTACCAAATGTGGCCGTGAATTGTTCTCGTCTTCCGGAAAGAAACACTGTGATTCCAAACGAGTGACGAAATTAGATGACTTTGAAAAAGCAAAAACCAAACTTCGGCACAAAGTGTTTGAAATGTACGATAAAGGTAAATTTCTTACTAAAAAAACCCACTTTGTTCTAGATATAGCATTGCTACTAGTTACTGCAGTACCCGATCAATATACCTCTTGTTGAAATATATTGTTTTCAAATACGTGAAATGTAACGACGAACGGAAACTTTTATCAGAAAGAGGAGAAATCGCGCATCCTCGAGTGACTTCCTTGCGCTTCATGAATGCTATAAAAAATAGCTGTGCTTTATTTGGACGAAAACTGGGTGAGTCAAAATCATTCATTAAAGTACTGTTGCCAGTCCAGTGAACGGAGAAGATGGATGTTGTGTGCCAGGAGGAATGGGACATCGCATTTGCCTCGCAGGGTCTGAGCTACTGGCGTCGTTCCTCAGGCAAAAATTTTCATTTCGCACTGTCAAAAAATTCAGTGTGATGAAGACTGTAACTTTTTAGGAGTGGTTAGTGGACATGTTTCTACCATTTCAAAAACCGAACAGTGAAGTAATGAAAAGGCAACACCTCAATTTTATAAAAGTATCCAACAACATCCACAAAATATTATATAATAGTGTGGCGTCGTGGAAGTAAGCACACAGACATGAACAGTACATACAAGATTATTTACAAAATAATGTACACCGTTGAATCCACTCCCGTACACGCGTTGAGATATTTCTCGAGCAACGAGCGATCGTACGCTGTGGGTAAACCACTTTTTCCAGATAGGCCCGGCGTCTCGAGTGCACACCTTCACCGCGCCACTCATGTGACTTTCGCCTCCTGTGCAGCGCACGAATACGCTCCAGCCTGGGCATCAATCTTGCGCAAAGCGCGAGGTTTCCAACAGCAAAACCCGCCGGAGTAAGCGTGTCGAGATATTGGATAATCGCCGTCTGCACCCCACCTGGCCACCACTGATCGTTGGTTGGTTGGTGATTCCGGGCGCGTCAACCGCTGAAGTCATTAGTCCCGAAATCGTAGTGCATGTTTCTCCTCGGGAGATGGAACGCTGGATGGCGAGATCCGGCGACGACTTACCGTCGGCTAGCGGAGTTTCCCCCTAACCTTGGGCTCTCCCACCAGCGGGGCCCCGCCCCAGCCGGGACAAGCTCTAAGCTCCCGACTGGTCTCCCGGAATATGTGGTTGTGTAGTGTATGTTAGTATAAGTGTGTGTGTGTGTGTAAGGGGAGAGAACAGGACAGGAATAGGAAGGAAAGATCGCGCGCGGTCCTTGGCCCGGTTGTCTAAGAAACAACTAATAACTACCGATCAGAGCAGCCGGCCACTAGAATTCTTCTCTTCAGACAACAACTGAATTCGACCTAGCTAAAAAGCTAGTGTCGAAAATCCTGCCGCTGGTAGGACTGGGGGCCTCCAGATCAGAGGCGCTGCAGTAAAATCAGTTGATGCACTGGGCTACCGCTCCCGGTTCGTTGAGCGTAGGAGGGAGGTTTTCATACTACCATGTGTCAACCTAGTTTGCAGTACAAGAAATGCCGGCGTTAAGCTGGTTCTAAAAGTATCTGTATCCCCAACGCCGTGGCTCTTAAGCTAGCCAGCTGTAAGGTATGCGAACGTTCGGCGTCTTCTTCCCACGCAGGGCAACCAATGTGACGCTACAAGGGAATGGTTGAGAGAAAAGAATTTACCGCATTCCCCTAATTTAACGAGCCAGAAGTTGCATTTCATTTCTGTAGTAAGTTGTGAATCGATATCGTAAGTATAAGTTGAAGCTTATTATTATTATTATTATTATTATTAATATAAATAAGCAATAATAATAAAAATGAAGAGTGTAAAGAAATAATTATTAATGGCTAAATGCTAAATATATTGCTATGTTAACCCCCTGATAGAGTTATTGACCAGTATACACACACACACACACACACTCACTCACACACTCACACACTCACACACACACACACACACACATAGCTGGAGATTTCAACGCCTGGGCGGTTGAGTGGGGTAGTTCGTCCACTAATGAGCGAGGTCGAGCAGTTCTGGCATCCCTCTCCCTTCTGAATGTAGAACTCGCCAACACGGGAGACATACACACCTTCCGCAGAGGGGGCGTGGGATCGGTTGTGGATCTGACGTTCATGTCAGATAATCTTTTGAGAATGGGAGTGTCCTGGAGAGTTAGTGAACACTATACCCATAGTGACCACCAGGCACTTTTGTACGAGGTGCAAAATCAGCGGCGGGATAATTTTGCGCCGAAATATCAGCCAGCTGTGTGGAAAGTAAAAACGTTCGACGAAGAACTTTTCCGACAATGTTTGGAGACGATAGTGCCAACAGCTACCGCAGATGACAAAGCTGGGCAGGTGATGAAATGGGTAACCAAAGCCTGTGATGCGGCTATGTCTAGACGGGGAGCAATCTCTCGACGTTCACCAGTTTACTGGTGGAATGAGGAAATCGCCCAATTACGACGGAGGTGCCTTCGAGTCAGAAGACAGTACCAGAGAGCTCGTGGCAGAGACAACTTTCCTCAATTGCAAGAGCAATACAAACTCGCTCGAAGCCAGTTGAAAATAGAAATCCGCAAGAGCAAACGCTTATGCGCCAAAAGCCTGTGTGACGAGGTGGAAAAGGATCCATGGGGTAGGCCGTACAAGACGGTCATGTGTAGGTTAAGACAGCGACACCTACGTTCTCCAACTTGCCCCAAAATGCTGCTCAGAATTGTGACAGCCCTATTCCCTAACCACCCCGGTGTCTCAGATAATATAGCGTTATCTGAGCTAGAAATAATTCCTCCAGTCACGCAAGAAGAAATTCTGCACGCAATCAGCAGAATCGGCAACACAAAGGCTCCCGGACCGGATAACATTCCCAATATTGCCCTCAAGACTGCGATACTTGCTCACACCGACATCTTTGTGAATCTTTATTATTCTTGCTTGAGGGAAGGGGTGTATCCAGAAAGATGGAAAAAACAGCGCTTGGTGCTCCTCCCTAAGGGGAATAAATCACCCGAAGATCCATCATCATACCGGCCATTGTGTATGCTGGACACAGCTGGCAAGGTTCTGGAGAGAATTATTAGTACCAGACTGAAGAAAGCTGTGGAGGAGAGAGGAGGCCTTTCGGAAAATCAGTATGGTTTCCGCAGAGCCTGCTCGACTGTTGACGCAGTCCAGCTTGTCATTAACACCGCCCGACAAGCAATTGGAGGAAGTAGATGGAAGAGAGGCCCAAAACAGTACTGTGCTGTCGTTACGTTGGATATTAAAAATGCATTCAACTCGGCCAGGTGGAGTAATATTCACCAAGCTCTCCGCAGATTTAATGTGCCAACGTACTTGAGGAAGATTGTGGCAGAGTATCTGAGTAATAGAGCCCTCATTTACAATACAAGTAATGGGCCGAAGGTACATAATATCACGGCTGGTGTCCCGCAAGGGTCGGTATTGGGTCCACCATTATGGAATGTGATGTATGACGAGGTTCTTCGGCTTCCCCTCCCAGAAGGCACCAGTATTATTGGTTTCGCGGACGACATTGCTATCGTCGCCGTTGCGAAGTACATTGAGGAAATTGTGTATATTTGCAACGAAGCGATCGCTATTGTTAGTCAGTGGTTGAAGTCCTCAGGGCTGCAGTTAGCTGAGCACAAGACTGAGGTTCTCCTAGTCTCTAGCAGGAAAAAGAGAGAAACCATCACTCTCAAAGTCGGAGACCACCGTATTGAATCACAGCCGTCGATCAAATATCTTGGTCTCATGATTGACGCCCGTCTGACATTTGCTGACCACCTGAAGTACGCCAGCAATAAAGCTGCGGTAATTAATGCAGCACTGTCGAGACTAATGCCCAACATAGGGCCCTGTCAGGAGAAACGGAAGCTTCTGGCCTTGGTTGTGAGGTCCGTCTTGCTCTATGGAGCCCCAGTATGGGCCAACTCCACGATGATAAAGAGCTACATCCGAGGGATGACGTCAGTTTACAGGTTATCAGCATTGCGGGTAGCTTGTGCATTCCGCACTGTGTCAAACGATACAGTGTGCGTCATCGCAGGGATGCCTCCTGTCGATATCTTGGCGCAGGAGAGACGGAGGCGATATCACAAAGAAGAGGAGAACCCAGACTGCTCAACAACACTGCTCGAATGGCAGGATCGATGGGACAAGTCCATTAAAGGAAGATGGACGTACCGCATGATTCCCTTCATTGCACCGTGGATCAACCGTAAACACGGCGAAGTAAATTTCTTCTTAACCCAGCTGTTGTCTGGACATGGATGTTTTCTGGCATATCTCCACAGGTTCAAGCTGGAGGATACCCCATTCTGTCCACTATGTGAACCTGCTGTCGAAGACGCCGAGCATGTGTTCTTCCAGTGCCCGCGATACCATGTGCAGCGACGGCACGTTATGAGTATACTCGGGATCGACCCTCTGACACCCGAAGCAATGGTTGGGTGCATGCTCGCTTCAGAAACCAACTGGGATGCGGTGAGCGCATATGCGCAGACCATAATAGCTGAGCTGAGGAGAATAGAAAGGGAAAGAAGGGAAGTTGACTGATCCTCGTTTGATCCTTCCTACGTTTTGGCGAAGAGAAGTGGCTGGTGACTAGGCCACTCTAATCCACTCCCCGTGATGTAATGCCTAACGGCGGTTCCGCGGGGAGGATGGAGGAGAAGGGAGGTTGGTTTTAGTGGGTAAAAATCTCACACTATCATGTGGTACGGGCCACATGGTGTCTTTTGAAGATTTCCACCTACCCTCGTAAAAAAAACACACACATACACACAGACACACACACACACACACACACACACACACACACATATATATATATATATATATATATATATATATATATATATATACACATGGTGTGGGTGTGTTTGTTAATCACATCTTTGTGAACGGCTGGCCCGACCATATAGTGAACAACTGTCATGAATATGAATTGACTTTTTTTATCACTTCTGTCACATGCATTTGCGATTATTACAAGATGTTTACAGGATGACTTAATGTTGTAATTAATACAGATAACTTGGTTGATAAATAGGTCAGTTTGCTACTCTATGGGATACAGATGGGGTTGTGGGAAGATGGCTAACACATCTTTCCAAAATTTTATTTTTGTCATTGTTTAACTCAGGCACGACAAGCTGCGCCCGCACGAGCTACTTGCCCGCCTGGGAAGCCTGACCCTTCAAGGGGGAACGGGCAACTTCCCCTGAGACAGGTCTTATTTCCCCTTAAAATCCAGAAAGGGGTGTGCATGCACAAGCTGAAGTGGCGCGAGGCAGTGAATAGTAACTTCATGTTTGTCAAACCTTTTCTATCAAATATACGAGGATTGCACTATGTTTATATTCTTTACAACTTGTTACTATTTGATGTTTATATTCTTACTAAATTTTCCCTTATATAAATATCTTTGCTACGTGAACGTTTTATTTATTGTTTTTTTTCCAAAAATTATACAAATACACTTTTTAAATATGTCTCACGCCGTTAATATGCACATTTCCATTGGTTTGTCTACATTATTGCCTTTGTGAGTGGAAGTGCTTTAAATGACTTCAATTGAAGTTTTTCGAAAATTCAATAGATTCCTGTGAATAAGAGCTTCAAATTTTGCATTTATAGAATTGCTTAATCGCCATTTTCTTAAAAACGGCATCAAATTTTTCAATGACAATTAGTATTTAGGACGATATTTTACAGTTCTTTAATATTCTTATAGTAATATTTCGGTTCTACTCTTATGATATCGAGAAGTTGAGAAAATGTAAAAAAAAAAAAAGTGTACTACTTTCGGCGATGATAGATGTCAGCTGTCCAGAGACTGGAGGAAGTCCTTAAAGCCAGTCCACACTAAGGAAACTAGAAAAATTTGTTATAATAACGTCTGTGCTATTCTGTAGCACCTCGAGTTTAATTTTACTCTCCAATGATAATATGGAATCGGACTGAGGTTTAATTTATCTTTAATGAATCATTTCTTTACCTTAAAGAGAAACTGGGAATTAATATAGCTAAATTTTGATAATAACTGTCAAGTAACTGCCGACTGCCGTGGGCCATGTATTCATTGACGAACCGCCACTCCGGAAGAGTTTGTACAACCTTTACTTTCAAATTTTGCGGCAATTTCTCTGAACGCAGTGCACGCGAGCTCTAGTAAGTTTGTTACCTTGCCCGCGATCTTGAGATGCCTGGTTTAACTACTCATATGCCATTTAATTTTAAGGAACTTTTTGCTATTTTATTCTTCTGTTCTCTGAAAATCATCGCAAGCCGTTTCAGTGCTTTTTAAGGCAGCAATATTGTCTCGCGTTGTAATCAAGCGAACTCGACTAGAATACTCCGTACAAAAAATATTCTCGAATCTCTCTCTTTTATGGTAACCAGAATCTGAAACGCCACAAAATTCAATTAACCATTTTACCAATTTACATTTTACCAGGGTTGCCGAAAAATGGAGCAGCTGATTAACACCCCTAGGCCCCGACAAATAAAAATGTATCATTAATATTACCGGCTATAAGTTAGAAATCATTAACGTAACTTCGCTCCGCATAAAAAATGCTGATGGATGAAATCCCAGAGGCCCACATAATTAGTTCACTGCCAACTATCTCCAACATAAAGGGATTCATCAATCAGAAGGTTGGAAGTAGAAACATTATTTGCTGGTGATAAAATGTTAGTCGGTGAATATACATATTCCAGCCTCGTAATTTAGAAAGGATTTTTGTTGACAATTGTGTGACAAATAACTGAAAATCATTTGGTTACAGAGGTTTCATTCAGAGGTTTCAGAGAAAAGTGTTTTCCGCTGAACGTTTGCATATTACTTTTTGCTATTTTATGTTTCAGTTTTTTTTGTTGGTATTTCTTATTAATATATCTGTAATAAAATAGTTGGAAATAAATTTTTTCTCAAGCCATAGTCATCTGAATTTATGATACCTATTTTAAAAATTATAACCCATATTTTCGCAGTTTAAGAGCCTATTTTAGACTCTTAAATAGAAAATTTTAGAGCCTAAAATCCGAAGACTACTTATTACTTTAACACGAAGAAACTTCCATACGATTCTTTCGAAAGAAGACAAATATTTAACATGCTCGTCCTTGGAACTAATCTCTTTATCTACGTGAAAATATCTTACTATACTTGTTTGATTGTGCACGTATGTAGCAAATCCTTATCTGCGTGACCTTCGGTGTCATGGTACAATCAATTTACTATAGGATATTTAATATATCTATATATGTTGAAATCCATTTATTAGTAAACAAATTGAAAGGGTACTAGCGTTGTAAGGTAAGGCTTCTTTAATTCCCCTTTAATAATGATTCCTAATAAAATCGTTACCATACTGAGACCTTGCTGAAGAGGGCGAGTATTAGAGCCGGACACAAAGTTACTCATTTTCAGTTCCGATCGTTCTCGGCGACGAGAGCAGCGCGTCCAGACACGTCGCCGAGGCATGTATGTCCGAATGCTAGTTCCAACACTGCCAGTTTCGATTGATTGATTGTTAATGATTCTGGGCGCGACAACTAGTAGGGTCATTAGTTTCGTAAATGTAGTGCATTTTTTCTCTGGGGAGGTGGCGGCGATCTTCCCCCGCTGTATGGCGAAAACCGGCGCCGACCTACCGTCGGCTAGCGGAGTTTTCCCCAACCAGGTATCTCTTATCAGCGGGGCACTACACTAGTCGGGACAAGCTCTAAGCCACTGACCGGTCAGGTGGCATACATAGTGCATGTTAGTGTCTGTGTGTGGGGGGGCGAGGATAGGTCAAGGAAGAGGTAGGAAAGATCGCGCGTGGTCTGTGGCGCGTTTGTTACGGAAAACTGCCGATCAGAGCAGCCGGCCGCCAGAATTACCCTCCAGACAACGACTGAAGACGTTCTAGCTGAGAACTTTGTGTCGAAAATCCTGCCTCTGTCGTGACTCGAACCTAGTACCTCGCCAGCAGAGGCACTGCAGTGTCATCAGTTAATGCCCTAAGCCACCTCTCCCGGTGCCAGTTTCGAGAACGAGCAGCTTTGTTACTAGGCTCGTTAAAGGAGGGTGCCATTTGCGACGGCGTGAGAAAAGGCAACTACAGATAATGAATATAGGAGAAGTTATCATATCTTTCGACACAGTGTATTGCACATGCATGTCTATTAAGTATGAGTATTAAGTAACGCATTGCTTAATGCACTTAAAATGGATGGGGTAACTGAACAATGTGTCCAAACTAGAATGGCATGCTCTTCTCCAATGAAAGATGAATAAAATTCGATCACACAGGGCACTTTGCAATCCTTTTCTTTTTTTTTTTTTTTTACATATGTACAATGTTTTATATACAAAAAATCATACGAAACAATTCAGGGACACTTATTTTTCAAACAATCAACTATTATTCATGTGATTTCTGCATATCTTTTGTCAACGAAAACTTGAAGTACATTTATCTCATGACTTTATTTTTATTTTATTGCCTACTAGCGGAACCCCGCAGACGTTGTTCTGCCCTTCATCTTCCTCTTTCTCCTTCCCTCTTCCTTTGTCTCACCGTCTCTCTCTCCGTCTCTTTCTCACTCCTCTCTACGTCCGTCTCAGTGTGTCTGACTCTGTCTCTGTGTCTCTCTCTGTCTGTCTGTCTCTGTGTCTCTCTCTGTCTGTCTGTCTCTGCCTCTCTCAATCCCTCTCATTCAAATTTAGTTGCAGATTCTGCACGTTTCTGAGTAGGTGGGATATATGGAGAAGCACCGGACCAGCAAAAATGTAATAGAATGTTCAATATCCCACTCTATAGATTATGATGTGGAAAACGTTTCTTTAAGGCCTTCGAATTCAAAAACTTTTAGTTTTTCATGCTCTACAACGCTAGTTATTTAACGATATAGAGTTTTAAATGATGCCGAGTATTGCGGGTTGCATTTGACATGAATTTGTAGTTTTGTTCTACAGCGCCATCTAATGGAGTTACAATACAATTAGCAACAGGTAAACCATCTGGATGAAAAATTTACAAACTTTCATGGAGATTGGCCACAGGGTTGGAGTTAAACGGCTCTTATATATACTAATATCCATTTTACTTTCACGTATACGTACCTATATATCGAGTAATATACATAGTATAGAGAAAGTTATGTAATGCTGCACGAAAAAACGGCGAGTATTCGGCAGAAAAAAATCATTTCTGGGACCTAATAACGAGAAAGTAGATAACTCTAGTTGCTAAATTAAGAGAGAAAAACCTCTAACACGTGGAGTAGCCAGAATCCCAGTTTTGTGGGATGCCGAGAAAACAATTGAAAGCAAAACGTCCTTTTGTGCGTCCGTTTGTCCGTTCGTCTGTCTGTCCGTCTGTCTATCCGTCCGTCCACCTGTCCGTCCGTCTGTCCGTCTGTCCGTCCGTGTGTCCGTCCGTCTGTGGACAGTACTAGTGCCTCAACTAAACGTAGGATTTTTTCCAAATTGAAGAAACTCCTGTCCATGTGGCTCTAGATGAAGCTTTGAAATTTTGAAAAACACTCTTTAAAATTTACATTAAGCCCCACGGACATTTTCAAAATTTTCTCAAAAACTGCTCCAAATTTTTTCTTTAAATTTCTTGTAAGAATAGAGGAAAATACGCTTATAAAGCTGACATGGGTCCGATTTTCACGGTGAACTCTATTGTTTTCAAAATTGCAAAATTTTGAATGTTTTCCGGCGTCTTCCTACAACTACAAAATTGAAGACATGAATTTTTCTTTCAAATCAAATTTGTTGTGCATAAATTGTTCTTTCAATTAGATCATGTAGACTTTTTGGAAATTTTAGAAGTTTTCGTGCAATAGTCCGTGCAACATTTGTGTTAATGTAAAAAATTGTTAATTTAAAAAATAACAAAAACAAGATTGTTGCAAAAACGGCTCCAAATTTTTTCTTTAAAGTTTTGGTAGAGTTCGTAGCAAATGAACTTTATGCTGTGACATAAACGCCATATTGCTATGTTCTTTTCTTTTGTCAAAAATTTCAATAATGAATTTTTCTTGACTTTTCTCTCACATTTGTAAAACTTTTAAGCGATTTCTTCATATTATTATATTTATGAGCGCATGTGATTTAAATAATGTAATATAAAGTTTCTCAGAAACTCAACAGTTTTCTGTAAAAATGAGCACAAAATTCCTCATTTTCAGAAACGCCCAAACGCAATTTTCTCAAAAATGGCTCCATTTTTTTTTTCAAATTTTTCCAATATATAGTGCCAATTGCACTGTTTATTTTCTATATTTTATTATAGGTTAAATTCATTTTGGTGTATTCTTTTGTTTTTTCCAAAATTATCCAAATGTAATTTTCTTGAAATACTTCTCACGCCGTTAATATGAATATATCCATCGATTGGTATGCTTTATTACCTTAGTAAGTGGATGTGCTGGAAATAACTTCAAAGGTTTTTGATAACTCAATTGATTCCTGTGAAAAAGAGATTAAATTTCGCATTTATAGTAATGGTTAATTGCAATTTTTAGATTCCTTTAAAAAAGAGCTTAAATTTCGCATTTACAGTAATGGTTATTCGCAATTATTTTAAAAATGACTACAAATTATTCTATGAAAACTTCTATTTAGGACGTTTTTAGTGTTCTTTAATATTCTTGAAGTAATGATTCAGTTGTACTACTAGGAAAGCAAAAAGTTGAGAAATTGTAAGAAAAATGTACTTTGGTCGACGATAGATGGCAGTTGGCCAGAGAATGGAGCAGGACCTTAAAGCCAGACCACACCAAGGAAATGAGGAAAATTTGGTACGAGAATGTCCCATTCTGTAGCACCTCTAGTTTCGCGCTGTATTACATAATTTAATATTACCCCGTATATACGTACTCGAGAAAGTAAAAAGTTAAACATCTGAGACATAAAGTTCAAATTTTCTCAAACTTGTCCGATTTGAAATGGCACAATTTAAAGTGGCCGATTTCGGGGACAACACTAAAATACTTATATTTCTTTAGTTGAGTAGTTTTCAATACAATGCGTTTCACCCTATAAAATACCTCATTAGTTATTCACTGCTCTCAAACCAGGATTTTTTCTTGAATTTTCATTTATTGTGTTAAGACTCGTCCTATTGGTCCTGACAAATTGTTGAATTACTTTGCCACAGAGTTCAATCGGCCATGTTTCGTTCCCACGGACATGTTTAGATCGTCTTTATGAACTGCACCGCTCTAGTCACAGATATGATACAAACTCGAAAGCCATCTCAAAGTTCTCCGAGATTTAAGAAGGAACAAAAAATAAAGAAAAAATATAAAATATGCAAATATATGCTCTTAAAATGAAAATATGCTCAGTCATCATAAATATGCAAAAATATGCACTATAAGAACTTGTATATCGATCCCAAACAATAAGAAATGAATTTTTGAGCTTTATGCATATCATTATGCTTCAGGGAAAAAATGCAAATAAGCCAAATCCGCAGCCTTCTTATCACGTTGGAATAAAATGACGCAATTCCAAGATGCCGACTATACCGTATTAATACGAGAACATACAATGCAGCTTTTCACTTTATCAGTTTTCCTATCATTAAATCAATCTCGTTTGTTTGTCTCTATTGCTTTCTGATCAACTCAAGATGCTTGAATTTAAATAATCGGAGATAATAATCTGATGTAATAAATTGAATGAATCTGATGAATTTTAATAATCTGATGGAGGTATAGATAATTTCCAGCGGTTTGTACACATTATTGCCCTTGTGAGTGAAAGTGCTTCAAATATTAATGAAGTTTATCGAAAACTCAATAGTTTTCTGTGAAAAAGAGATTCAAATTTCGCATGTGTAGTAACGCTTAAACGTAATTTTCATACAAAATGCTCCAAATTTTTCGATTAATACAACTATTTTTTAAGAGTTTTTTCTCTTCTTTAATATTCTTAAAGTATTATTATACCAGAAGGTGAGAAAATTTCAACCAAACGAACTATAAGTGGCGACAGATGGCATCAGGCAAGAGTATGTGGTATGTCAGAAATAGCTAGCCCAGAACAAGGAAGATAGAAAACTAATACGAGAAAGTCTGTGCCATTCTGACGCACCACTAGTTACTTTCTCGTATACGTACGTATATACGAAGTACTATACTTAGTATAGAGAAAGTTATGTAATGCTGCGGAAAATGGATTTCGAGATTTGAACGGAAATGCACGTTTGGGGTCCCCCGATAACGGAAAAGTTTTTTTTTCAGAACGACCGTCCATCTGTCTGTCCGTCTTTGAACACTACTGGCGCTTACACTTGGGTTTCGTAACTACCTCGTCCTCCACGTCTCCCTCTACGTCTGCGACTTTCTCTACGTCTTTCACTGCATCTTCCTCTACGTCTTCCTCGACAACACCTACGTCTTCCTTTACATCTTCCTCTACGTCTTCCTCTGCGTCTCGTCTACGTCTCCCTCTACGTAATCTGCATTTTCACATGTCTTTCTCTTCGAAAAATTCCTTTATGCATAGACTAAAGACGTAATTCTTTACACTATGCTTTAGGTAATGGAGTTTAATCAACACCACCTACACAGATCTATTCAAGAGATGTTCGTTTAATTTCCAGCATACACACCAAGATCGCAGCGCCAAAACACGACAAAAAAACGATTTTAGAAATTTCTTAAAATCGCAAGGCCGGCTCCGAAAACAAATTGTCAGTTCCCCATCAAAAGACCGAGGTGCTTCGAAAGACATCTTCTATCTCTTGATTGGTGCACGGGAAGTGGTCTACCCGTGAGTAATCGTACATCCGAACATTAGCACGCTCCAGGTGTTACTCAAATTCTATTTAGGGATATAACTAAATCTAAATGCGGCCTACTTATTCTTACTATACACATACGCGGTCATTCATGATCTTTGCATCTGGGTATATTAATTACAATATATTCACATTATTTGTATCCATAGCAGGAAACAAAGCTGCTTTAGAATGAGATCTATCAACATCGCTCTCAGTAACGAACATTTTTACTTTCTCGTAAACATACGTATATACGGAGTAATATATACGCATGTTTCGTATAATATATGCAATGCTGCGGAAAATCGATTTCGAGATTTCAACGGAAATACACGTTTTGGAGTCCCCTGCCACCGAAAAGTGTTTTTTTTTCAAAACGTCCGTCTGTCTGTCCGTGTGTCCGTCCGCCTGTGAACACTGCTGGCACCTAAACCACGTGTACAGTCTTTTCCAAATTGAAGAAAGCCCTGTCGATCTGGCTCTAGTTAAAGTTTTGAGATTCTGAAAAAAAAATCTTTAATATTTGGAGGTACTTTATATGAAGATCCCCAGACATTTTCAAAATTTTCTCAAAAACGTTATAGAATAAATAAAAATAGTGCTATTTGCTCTGTTTAATATAACGTAAAGTTCATTTTGGTGTCTTCTTTTGTTTTTTAAAAAACATTACACAAATGTAATTTTTTTGAAAAGTCTCTGACGCCGTTAATATGCACATTTCAAACAATTTGTATACATTATTACATTGGTGAGTGGAAATGTTTAAATAATTTTTTAAAAGTTTTTCGAAAACTCAATAGATTCCCATGAAAAGAATCTTCAAATTTCGCATTTACAATAATGCTTAATATTCGTAAGATAATATTTCGGTTCCAGTATAAGAAAACTGAAGAGTGGAAAAAATGTCAAAAAAATGTACTTTAGGCAAGGATAGATGGCAGTTTGCAAGCGAATAGGGCAAGTGCGTAAAGCAAGTCCACACCAAGGAAAATAGAAAACCTTACTACGAGAAGGTCTGTGCCATTCTGTAGTTACTTTATTGTATACATACGTATATACGGGGAAATATGCGTAGCATAGAGGAAGGTATTATATGTATTCTCTAACGTATGTATAGAGAATGTTATGCTGCGCGAAAAACGGCGGATTTTCGGCACAAAACTGACCACGGGGCCTGACCACGAAAAAGTGGGTAAATCCAGTTGCTAAATTAAAAACTAGAGGTGCTACAGAATGGCACAGACTTCACCGAAGTAAAGTTTTCTAATTTCCTTGGTGTAGACTAGTACCGTACAATCTCGCACTTCCTTCTTGCCAGTTGCCATTTACGCTATCTGCCGCCAAAAGTACTTTTTTTAAAAATTTTCTCAACTTTTCGGTTTCCAAACATTAGAACAGAAATTTTTTTTAACAATATTAAAGACTAAAAACGTGTCCTAAATAGCAATTTTCATTCGAAAATATGGAGCCGTCTTTAAGAACACGGCGTTAAGCCTTATTGTAAATGCGAAATTTGAAGCTTTTTTTTCACATAAATCTATTGAGTTTTCGAAAAATTCATTTGAAATAATTTGAAGAACTTTCACTCACAAATTCAATAATGTATACCAATCTATTGTAATCTGCATATTAAGGGCGAGAGATATATTTCAATCAAATAACATTTTTGTAATTTTTGAAAATACAAAAGAATACACCAAAATGAACTTTATGTCATGTTAAATAGTGTCATTAACACTATCCATTGTAGAAGTTTTAAGAAAAAATTTGGAGCCAATTTTTGAGAAAATGGCGTTTGAGCGTTTTTGAAAATGCGTTACTTTGATACCATTTTCACAGAACACTGTCGAGTTTTCGAGAAACTTTACTTGACATTATTTAAAGCACATGTACTCATAAATACACCAACGTGAAAAAATGAGCCTCTAATGTAAATATTACCGACGTGCGAGACAAGTCAAAACAATTACACTTTTGTAATTAAAAAAAAACAAAGAATAGAGCCACATGGCGTTTATGTCATCTTATACAGCACATATAGTACTATCTATACGAAATGTTTAAAGGAAAAAATTTGGGACCGTTTTTGAGAAAATCTTGTTTATGTACTTTTTTAAAATTTGCAAATATTGCATGCCATATTGCGAAAAAACTACTAAAATGTTCAAAAAAATCTACGTGACCTTATTAAAGAACTAATTATGAGCAACAAATTTCAGTTGAAGAAAAACATTAGGAGTATTTCACGGTCACGTACGTGATATTTGTAATCATTTTCTATTTAGTTGTTACCGCATAAAATTTAAGAAAATGATTATATTTTTCTAAACAAAGGCTGAAACAAAGCGCAAACTAAGACTTTTTTTTACATATAGATAGTTGTTATATGTTTCTAATTTTTTGAGTGAAAGCAAAAAAAAATATGGTCACGTGCGGGACAAGTGAACAAATACCTCATTAACAAGGACTTCTATTCAGATAAGAATATCAGCCCAAGTGAGAGTGCAGCAAGCTTGTATTTTTTTTCTGAAATCTTCGTACGTATCTCTATAGTTTAAGATAAATAATATCACGAAAACATCAATTACTGAATTTGTGGGGTTTTCTGTATAATGATCACGTGCGGTTCACTAAGGGTCACGTGCGGAACATTTACTGTCCACTTGCTAAAAAAAGCAATCAAATAACCGTGAAAACTATAATTTCTTACAAAATAAATGAAGATAAAAAGATGATAACATTATCATTGCACCCATGTACTAATCACATGCTTTTCTGTGGATAGTGCATTTTTCTTACGAGAGACTTCATTCTTTTCACAAATGAAAACATGATTTTTTTACGCCAGGAACAGCTACTACTCTTTCCATAGCTTTTCTGAAGCATTGACGGTCAATATGTGATCATTTTCTACATAGAAAATTCGGGTAGCGCTAACAACATCAGATGCAATTTCAGCAAAATCTTTCTCTGACTGAATTTTACACCCATCTCCTTGCGCCATTATTTTCTCTCTCACTAATCACTTTACATTGCCTCCCATTCCATTGACGACACCTTTACCGTGGGTAGTTGCAAAATACTTCCAAGGAAATTTTCTGTTGTATTTTTCAGAAAATATGCGAAGCATCTTCACTGAAAATTCATTTTTGAATTCTGATGATGGCCCATCGCTCCATATTATTTCGAACTCTGGCTGATCATCACTTGATCGAAAGATTTCCCCATACAAAAAGTTGATGAAAACGAACACAGTATCTTTATTTTTGGATTGACCGAACAAATTAAGTAGGGTTTGCACTTCTCTTTATAGAAGACTGCCGCAGTAAACAAAAGTACACTTCTGCGTGACCAAAGAACACTATGGATTTCGATCTAGTAGACTGAAACAAGTAGACAACTGAAAGACATGGCAAAGTCTACTTGAAGTATTCTTGTGTTACTACCAGCGTTTTTATCGTCTTCAAATTCCCTCTGCTGAATACGTTTTGTGTTAATGTGGTTCATCACATCAGGTAGATCACTTGTCACTATTTCATGTAGTTCTCCCAAACTGGGTTCTTTAAAAGAAAGTTGTAACCTACCATCACTGTTTTTTTTTCTTCATATTTACCAAATCACAATTTGTTCTGGTTGAGGGGGACAAGGCATTGGAACACTGATCACACATGATCTTCCAACAACAAGAGTCTAGCTCAATATCACAGAGTATATTATCCCAAAAATCGTTTGAGTACGTACCTTTGGGAGAATGTAAAGTCAATTTCAGTTTGAAATTTTCATGAATTTTGCATTAACATTGGTCAGCTGGAGTGTCTTGAAGTAACAATACATTTTTTGTGTGAAGAGAACAAAATTTTGAATATCCAACTTTGAAATTGGGATTTTCTTCTTCGAAAATAAAGTACGGTTCTTTTAAAAACATAGTTAAATAATATTTTTGCAATTTTTCTATTTTACCTTATTATCAAACTGTTACAACATCTTTCATTCCGGGGCAGGTATAAGCAATGGCTGGGCGGAAAAAATTGATAATTGAAAGATTTTCATTTTCCTCAAGATTGGTTGACTTATCTTTGGGCATTTCTTTTGACAGACTTAAACCAATGCGTTTCGTTAGACTTGTTACGACTGCTTTTTGCTTCCTAGGCGATTTTGGGAGGGTCCGCGATTTCTTCCAAACGGCTTTGAATAATGTAGCCTTACAGGAATAAGGTGTGTTTGGGGAATTGGTTTGATGATTAGAAACTACTGAGTCATTAAGCTTTTTCTTTGCTCTCTATATTCTCTTCCTGTCTCTTTCATATCTCCTGAAGTCCTGTTTCTCTTTTTCAGTCATTTCACTCATCTTTTTTCTCTTCAAATCTGCAATTCTTTTATTTTCTTCTTTTTGATAGTTTGGATTTTCTGTTTTCAACCTTTCTATCATCGTCTTCATTTTTATAGCACTAACTGATTTCTTTGGCATTTCAATTTCTGACAGAAAAATAATATAAAACCAAGATATTTAATAGTAAAATCTTTTCAACTAAGAGAGGTTATGGCGTGCAGTGACAGACGGTCACGAGCGGGACAAAAAAAATATTATAATTGCGTCTAATACTAAGAATGTCATTGAAAACTATTAAGTACCAATATTTAGTCATTGAGTGAAGAAAAAAATGTATTCAAAGATCACTTGCAGAATATATTTCCCCTGTAAAACAAAACGTACCTATTTCCAGTCACGTGCGGGACTTTGATTAATTTCATTCGGTGAGTTAATTACTGGTAGACATTGATATAGACCTGTAAGAATGAAAACATATTCTGATATATATTTACATTGTCCTAGAAAACACAGAATCTTCACAACAATGGTTGATACGCAAATTACAACCTCTGAAAGCAGTATCGTTTCGAGCATACGAAAAACCGCGAAACAACCTAGCTTGAAAGCAGGTGTAGCACTCTTGGAATTAGAAACAAGTGAAAAAGTAAAACATTTATAATTGACTAGCTGACCCGGCGAACTTTGTACCGCCTAACAATCAATTCTTTAATTTTTTAGTTTGTTTAATACTTATTTTGCTATTCGGGACGCCGAGTCAGCTCGTAAGACAAAAAAAGAAAGTTAATAAGTTAACAATTACATTATGTCAAAAAATAAAAATATTAGAACACCTAAAATTCTTTTAATAGTCAATAAAAAAATCACAATAAAAATTACAATGCCACATTTCTTATTATGATACCTACTTATTATATTTAATTTGATTTTTTCTTATTCTAATTTAAGTTTTTTTCTTGTAGTTCTTTATGGTACACGATATTTTTTGTTTGATTACCTGGCGCGTAAACAAATAGAACGGATGGTTTTCCAACACGGGAACAGGCAACATACAATTGACCATGCGCGAAACATGGGTTTTCTAGATTAATACCACAAACACTTAATGACATCCCCAGGGATTTGTTTATAGTCATAGCGAAAGCAAACTGTACTAAAAACTGCAGTCGTTTAAACTCGAATTGTACGTCAGTCAGAATCATTGGGATGTGGGAAATCAAAGCGTCTTCTCCTTTTTACTTTCCTTTTAATATGATTGCTTCTATTACGTTATTCAGTAATTTTTGTATCACTAATCGTGTGCCGTTACAAAGTCGCGATTGGTTAATATTTCGCAACATTATAACTAAAAATCCAACCTTTAATTGAAGATTGTGAGGCGGCAATTGTGGCAAATCTAGTGAGTTTAAAAATTCCGGTGGATAGTTCACGACATTATCTTTATTAGTTGCCGTATCAACTGATTTATATGTCCTCATTTCACCAGTAATATAATCTTGAATTGAAATTTAAATCATTTAATTTGAAATTTAAATCATTTACATCAGTGTTTTTGGCAGCCAGTATAGCTCGTTCGCTCAACCAATCATGGAATAAGTAATTTTGAGCAACATTTGGAAACACTTTTTGAATGAGTTCAGCTTTTGATTGAGTTAACTGACAAAAACTCTCAGGAAAGGTGATGCAGCCAGTCAGCACGTCTACAGGAAATTTGCCATTACCAATATCAATGAGTTGTTTAGACAATATGTCTCCAGATTGATCATTTTGCACCATAACACACACGTGTTACACGACGATACAGTGGATGACCATCATTTCCAGTAATTGTTTCCGATATTAATGTCCGTGGATAGCGCTTTGAACATTTACCATCTACCATACACGGTGCATTTTGATTAAGTGTTCCATATGGACCATGTATCATGTTTTTGATAACTACTTCATGCAAGCCAGGATCTAGTTGTTCATTAGGGATTTCAGCTGATATGACTTCATCAACTTCATTTGGCCTAATTTTTTCAACCAACCAAATCAAAATACGTGCATGCGGCAATCCACGTTTCTGCCACTCTACAGAATACATCCAGCAGCGTGTCTCACCAAACACACAATGTTTCACAATTAAATCCATTAAAGATGTCAACTTTTGTCTGAAGACTCTTGCTGTAATTTCATGACGATCAATAGGTGATTGGCTAGGGAATAACGCTTGTTTAATTTCTATCCATTGTGAATTGCATGTAAATGTAATGAACAAATCTGCTGTGCCACAATGCCTAACATAGGACATGGCATCTTGAGCATATTCATGGATATGCCGAGGACTTCCGATGTATGTTGCTGGAAGAATAGGCTTCCGGCCAACATTTTCTGTATTTCCATCAGAATTAATTGCATATCGAAGGTGATTATACTCTTTAGATCGACGTTTGGTCTGATTCAATTTGATGAATGTTAATCTCTCCGTTTCAATCTTTACATACATATCAACAATATATCTGTGACATAATCGCCGGCATTTCAAGATCTTCATTTTCTCTGATCATTAGGCGGTATTAATAATAGTTCATTGAACTAACTTTTTTCTTGATTTCAGAACCTGTAATGGAATTTATCATCTTGATTGAGAAATCGTAGCCATCTTCACCTTGCCAAAATATAATGGGAAATTGCAGTGCATCATATGAGCGATGTGTTTCCTTAATACGTTGTAATTGATTATTTCGACGATGTAAACAATATCACGTGAATCCAAATTTTCTCCAACTACAACAATGGCAACTTCATCGATAGTAGGTGCATTAAAACGTCCTGCATGTTGTCCCACAGGAGTCTTATCAGCTCTGATAACAATTTTGTGATCATCAGATGGCATCATATCCATTGCACTTTTAAATAATATAATCAATTGATTGTGTTCATGAAATAAGTTTTGTAATTGTTCAACTACTGACCTTTTCACTGAATTGTTATGTGCACAACGTAGATTGATTTCTTGAGGAGAATTGCCCATGAAATAAATTTGCAAAAACTTGTACTCGTTATCTGGCACTGGTAACAGAGAATCTGCTCTGATATACGTATTTGACCTTGGATCTTAAAAGTTGGCATGAAATTTTCCAGAACTACTTTTGTTGCTGCAAATGAAGTCATTTGAAAGCAGTTGTATTGTTGAATATTCTTTAAAAAGTGTATGGAATCTGTTCCTTTTCCCCAAACCAATGAGTACAATGGCTCTGGAGGTGGAAGCAATGGTATCAATTTCACCTTTCCATTTGCGCAACACAATCAATTGGCTTCGTTTTCGTATTTCAACGCCTTACAATATTGGCAAACTGAGTTCATACGTCCAATAGCAACACAGTTGTAGGCACTGTAATCAATTGACATATCGTAACAGAAAGCAGCTTGATTCAAACTTGCACCATTATTAGTAGAATGTCGCACTTCATGGATCTGTCTTACCCGAATTCTTTCACGTTCATTGCGATCTTCACGTTCCTGGGCAGTACGATTAGATTGATAATTAATTTGATTCGTTGCATTTCGGGTTCTTCTGCCTACATTTATCCGTCGCCTTATAGGAGGCATGTCGAGTATAAATGAGTCATAAACACACAACAAACAGACGTTTACACATCACAGCATTTCAACATATACACATGAAAGAGACGTTTACATTTTAAGTGATATTTGACCATAGACAATTTGTGTTTGTCTAATGTTACCATCGTATAAATATTGACACGATACTAACGTCACTCAATTGTTTTGAAATCCCTGACTCTCCACTAACAATTGAACTTTATGTATTATTACGAATCATTTGTATAGGAGTATAGAAAAGTGTTGCTTTTAGATTTTTCAGGCAATTTTTTAAATTTATCTCTCCGAAAGAACCATCCTCGTACTTCTAGGAATATTCTAAAAAAGAAATAGCAAAATCGGTTCAACCGTTCTGGAGATTTACGCTTAGCAAGGAATTCAGCGATTAATTTTTATATATAAGAATATATCTGAAGACAGTAATCGATAATCAGGAATTCAAGTGTAACCTTTTCCTGGCGCCCAAATTGTTTATAAATTCGGAAATTGGTTACGATTGACCTTTATTATTAGTAAATTAAAATAAAAAATCGTTTCAATACGTGTGTATGCGAGAAAGTAAAAATTCTCTAACACGCAGTGTAGCAAAAATTCTTGTTTTCTGGGTCCTTGATGCCGAAAAAACAATTGAAACCAAACCTTCGGTCCGTTTGTCCGTCCGTCCGTCTGTGAACACTCCTAGCGCCTAAACCGTTCGTATAATTTTTTCCAAACTCAAGAAACCCCTGACCATCTGGCACTAGTTGAAGCTTGAAAATTTTTAAAAACATTGTTTAGAATTAGGGGGAACTGCACATGAAGACTCCGGACATTGTCAAACTTTTCTAAAAAACCGCTCCAAAATTTCTTCTTCAAATTTCTTGTAAGAATATACTAAAATTCACTTATACAAGTGGCATAGGTTCTACTTTCACTGTTAACCCTGAATTTTTGAAAATTTTAAAAGTTTGTATTATTTCCGGCGTCTTCCTCCAAGTACAAAAGTAAAGATAATGTTTCCTTCAACTGAAATTTTTTGCTCATAATCAGTTCTTTCAATAAGGTCACATAGATTTCTTTTTGAAAATTTTAATAGTTTTCGCGCAATAGTGCGTACAATATTTGCAATTTTAAAAAAGTACAAAGACAAGATTTTCCCAAAAAGGCTGGATATTTTTTCTTAAAATTTCTGCTAGGGGTAGTGACAAATGTACCCTGTACGATAACTAAAGACCGGATTTTTATGCAATAAAACTCTCTAAAACATGCAGTAAAAACACCAAAACTTGCAAAAGCATTCAATACAAAGATCAAGACTTTGCAAAACGGTGTTATGTAACCTAAAAACTCCGTTAATCCATTTATCAACTCATTTTTATATTTTGAATGAGATATTTTGTGTGAATGACTATAATTAAGTTTGTCCATATTGTTTAAACAAACCATATTTGACATTTTAAATATTATTCGCACGCAAACTTAAATAAGCATAAAAAAGTTCAAAAATAGAAAAATACAAACATTCCTACAGATATAAAAATAATTAAGTAACAGAAGAAATGTTCTTAATTGTTTTCATTATACTTTACAATTATATAGAACTGTAAATTGTGTAATGTAAATATTATTTTCAAATTATTTTATAAGAATTTATTTCCATGAAAATATTTCTATGAACTAAAATGGACAGTTTTAGGCTGGAAAATCTTCGTTCTACATTTATACTTGTCTGTGTGCTGAGCCTCATTTTACGTACGTGCACACGCTGATAAAACGATCCGAAACTGCGTTCATTCTCTCATGTATCTCGTTAGGCAACCTCTGTTCCGAGAATTTCGATGAATTTGAAACGTAGTGCAGCTTGTCGCTATACTGCAGTTTTTACGTGATTTTACACGTCAATACAGCGACGTCATAATGGTGGCGTTCAGCCTTCTGATTTGATGACACCGTAACAGCAAAATAGGTCAAATATTTGATTCATATAGATCCCGATGGTATATCCGTCTTCAGAAAATGAAAACTTTGAACACCCCTTTTCAAAGTTTTGGGTACAGGCCTCAAAGCAGAAGAAATGTAGGGCGACCACGACTGAGATGGAATGACAAAATGAAACTCCTAGAGACGGAACAGGCCTAAAGACCTAATCCATGCTGTATATGATGATCTTTTTCGCTCTTTCACTAGGATTGGATGTGAAAAAAGCCGACGGGTATGACGGGTAATGACGGGTATTTTGCTAATATACTATACCACTGACATATGACCTACAAGAGCAAAAACTGTGCTGAATAAAACCACAGAAATGGTTTCCACAAAAGTAGCACACTATTTTCTCAAGAACAAATAAAATACTCTTGCATTACATTGCAATAGATTACATTGTTAAAAAAAAGTCTTAACGAATACTACAATAACATAGTAAAAGTATCTATATAATACAACAGTTCTTTACATACCAAGAATATCAAAAAATTAGGCGTGCGGCCCTTCTTTGGACCTTGCTATCGCATGACGCGAGCTGTGTCGTAAGCAGTGACGGAGAGAGTATGAGAATTTTGTCGGTGCCCTTAGAATGAAAAACGGTGGATTAACACAGTCAAATATTTGTGTTATTATATACAGAGACAGAGTCATTATTTACGTATTTTTCCTAAGTTCCTGGATATTTAGTGAAAGAAAGTATGAGAATTTGCACTGAGTATGACAATTCTGTCGGTGCCTTTAGAATGAGAAACGGTGGAAAATCAATCAAATATTTGCATTATTATAAATCGAGACAGTCATTATTTCTGTATTTTTCCCGAGTTCCTGGATATTTAACGAAACCGCAGATATATGTCACGTGACCGGAGGCTGCATAGTTTTCCTTGAATTTCTATGCGCATTGGAAATTAGTAAACCAGATTATGAAAAAGGCTCATCAGCAATTGACTATTAGGATTTAATCAATTGGCACACCCACGAAACAAATAACGAATTGATAATTTTTTCAACATTGGAGGAGAAATTAATTCTTTCGAAATGTAAGCAGATCATTATTTATCATTTGTATGGGGAGTTGAAGTGTTCGTCTTGACCTTTATCATGTATCTTGCACTTGAAGAGCTTTATAAAGGAGCGGATCCCCACTGCTAGCTACCTACATCATGGTCTCCACCAAGAGCTGCTTGCTGCTCCTGGCGCTGCTGCTGGCTGCAGCGGCGTCGCCAGCCGTCGTCGGCAAAAAGGCCAGGGATGATGGGGATGAGGAGAACGGCGTGAGATATTTCCCCAAAGACTTTTTGTTCGGCACTGCTACCGCCGCCTACCAAGTGGAAGGAGCATGGGACGAAGACGGTGAGTTGCGGTCACTAAGAGCGCCTACTGCCCGAGAAAAAAAGATAGAGTGAAAGTTGATAGCGGGTATCATGAGGAGGCACCCGCATTTTAATTGCCTGGAGTGATTTATTTGCTTTCCTCATATAAATTTTTAATTTCTTGCGTACTACATCCCTATGCAGTATTTGAATAATTCCCTAGGGTGCAAATGTGCGTGCGTTCGACTTCCGTCCCTCACGGCTAGACCACTTCCCGTGCACTCATCGGAACATATGAGGTGTCATTCGGCGCGTCTCGGTGTCCTAAGGGCGAACTGATAATTTGTTTTCAGATGCGGCTAGAGCATTCAAAGAAATTTCCAAAAACGGATTTTTACGTGTTTGGGCGCTGCGATCTTAGTGAGTAAACCGGGAATTAAACCAACGCCATCGAAATGTAGTTGGTGTTGATTAAACTCCAGCACCAAAAGGCAGTTTTCGCTTAATATGCCATAATTTTCTTTCAAGACGTTGGCAACACTATTGTTTACATATTTAAGTGGGGAAGTGAAGTTAATTTGAATATAAAGTGAATCGCACGGCATATTTAATTTTGTTTTATCCATAAGGCCTATTACCATATTTTTTCAAAATAAATTTGCAAAAACCTACGAACAGTATTACTTTGTAACTGATTGTACAAATTGTATCGTTATGTAAAGTAGGTTTTCCGAAAGCCCTGAATTACTGAGCTGAAAAAAAGCATACTCGTGAAAAGGAACATAGTATAGTTTTCGAATTTCCTTGGTGTGGTCTGGCTTTACGGTTTTGCTTTATTCTCTGGCTAGCTGCCATCGATCGTCACTCAAAGTGCATTTTTTTTTACATTTTCTCAACTTTTTAATTTCCTAGTAGTACAACCTATATATTACTTCAATAATATCAACGAAGAGTAAAATCTCGTTCTAAATATAAATTTTCATTGAAAAATTTGAAGCGGTTTTTAAGAAAATGGCGATTAAGCATTACTGTAAATGCGAAATTTGAAGCACTTTTTCACAAGAATCTATTGAGTTTACGAAAAAGTTTATTTGAAATCATTTAAAGCACTTCCACTCACAATTTTAATTATGTATACAAATCGATGAAAATGTCCATATGAACGGATTGAGAGGTATTTAAAAAAATATATATTTTTGTAATTTTTGAAAAAAAAAACAAATGAATATACCAAATTGAACTTAACGTCATATTTAACAACGCACGTAGCAGTCTCAATTAGAAAAAATATAAGACAAATATAGGAGCCACTTTTGAGAAAATGGCGTTTGAGTGTTTCTGAACATGCAGAAATTTGAGCTCATCTGTACAAAAACCGGTTGAGTTTTCGAAATAAATAATATAATAATATAATAAATGAATAAATATAATAATGTGAAGAAATTGTCTTTGATGTAAATATTGCCGACGTGAGAGAGAAGTCAAAAAATTCATATTTAAATTTTTTGAAAAAACAGAAGAATAGAGAAATATGGCTTTTATGCATGGTATAGGGATTGTTTGGCACTAACCACACTAAAAATTTAACTAAAGAAATTATAGCCGTTTCTGAGAAATTCTTGTTTTTGTTATTTTTAAAAATTGCAAATATTGCATGCACTACTGCACGAAAACTACTAACATTTCCGAAACAATGTACATGACTTTAATAAAAACTCTTTATGCACAACAAATTTCATTTCAAGGAAAAATCTGTCTTTCGTAGTAGTAGGAAGACGCCGAAATTTTGCAATTCTCAGAACTTCATAGTTAACGGTCAAAATCAGACCTATGCCACCTTAATTAATGTATTTTACTCTATTCTTACAAGAAATTTAAAGAAAAACATTAGAGCCGTTTTTGAGAAAATTTTGAAAATGTCCGGGTGACTTCATGTAAAATACACCCAAATTTTAAAGAATGTTTCTCAAAATTTCAAAGCTTCAACTAGACCCAAATAGGTTTCTTCAATATTCTTCGATTTAGGTTTCTTTAATTTGAAAAAGATCGTGTGATTTTGGCGCTAGTGGTGTTCGCAGACGGACAGAACGACGGACAGACGGTCGGACAGACGGACGGACAGACGGACGGACAGACGAACGGACGGACAGACGGACGGACGTTTTGCTTCTTGCGTTTTCGACATCAAGAACCCTCATAACAGGGATTCTGGCTACACCACGTGTTAAAGGATTTTTTCTCTTATTTTGACAACTGGTTTCATGCGCTTTTTCGCCACCAGAGCCCGTCAATGATTTTTTTTCGCCAAAAATCCGTCGCTTTTTTGCACAGCATTAAAACTTTCACTATACTTGGGTGTATTACTCCGTATACAAGAAAGTATACGAGACAGTTGTAAAAGTTTAAGGTTTTTGCGTCTGTATACAACTTCAGTATTAAATATAGTGATTATTTTATTAATAGAATCTATTGTTTATATATTTCTTGAAGTATGGCCATTTACAATGATTTGAAAACATGGCTAGTTATCACGTAATTTTGTATAAAATACAGACATTTTTAATTTTTTAAACAATTATTTTATCACAAACGGATCCAATTTTTTTAATAAACTTTTTTCTCAGAAAGCATAATTGATGCGTAAAAGAATGTCGTAGGTTTTATTTTGGTTGAAAACTCTGTCTTCTTGAAAATTTCAAATGTTGAAAAATTTTTTTGGTGTCTACCAACAACTAGAATGTTTAAGATTTGTTCCTTAATGAAATCTGTTCTACAAAGACAGATATTGAAAAAAGATCATGTACAAATGTTAAGATATGACAGTAGTTTTCGCGTAATATGAAATGAATGAAATAAGGGCAATATTTAAACAATTATTCTCTCAAATTCGGCTCAATAGTATTCTTAATTTTTCCCCTTCGGATGTAGAAAATAACGATGAAAAGAAACGGTTCTGGTTCAATTTTCAACGAAATGTATATTTTCGAAAATTGTCAAAATAAATTAACAAGGAAAAGTAAAATTTGTTAACAAAGATTGTTTTCTTACATAAAATCTGTTCTAAAATACCTTTTAGTTTATGTTCAATTTTTTGTTAGGTCATGAACAATTTTTACAAGAAATGAGTAATTTCAGCGTAATTCTGCTTGAAGTTATTACAACTTTTTTCTAAAAAATTACACCAAATTTTTTCTTTATATGTTTTTACCCACAAAGCAGAGGACTCTTAAAAAACGGAGATCACTTTCAGAATTTCTGAAAATTAAGCAAGTTAGAAATAAAGACAGAGAATGTGTGTAATGATATTTGATTTGTTTTAGGTAAGGGAGAGAATATATGGGATCACATGGTTCATGAACACCCAGAATACATAAAGGACAACGCCACCGGTGACATTGCCGATGACTCGTATCACAAGTATAAGGAGGATGTCCAATTGCTCCGGCAATTGGGATCCGATGTCTACCGCTTCTCCATTTCTTGGGCTCGTGTACTACCCAAAGGAGATCTGAGTCAAATTAACGAGTTGGGCATCAAATACTACGATAACCTCATCAACGAGCTCCTAGAGAACGAAATCCAGCCCCTGGTCACCATTTACCACTGGGACCTCCCACAGGCGCTGCAGGAACTGGGCGGCTGGGCCAACCCCATCCTCGTCGACTACTTTCAAGACTACGCCAGGTTGCTCATCGAAACCTACGGCGACAGGGTAAGAGCTACTAAGATGCAGTGCTGTCACAAAAAGTGTAATATTGTTATTTCAAATTATGACACAATGCATGTGTAGAGCGTATTGTAATTGGGTATGGTTTTCATGAATAATTACGCGTTTAAGACATAAACATTTCGACAAAAATTACTCTATACAATTAAAACTACTTGTGCCGAATTAAAATGAATAAATGTTGTATGCTGAATGTAAATATGCAAATCACTGTTTTCAATAACGCCAGGACTTTATAGCTGAATTAGCGAGCAGTGGGCAGGCGAGCGGCGTTGGCCAAGGACGCGCAGAGATAAGGCAGGCTCCCGCGGACATCTCTATGGCAAATGGGTGGTTGGAGGATGGAATCGCTAAGCGTATGTAAACTTATGTAAAAGTTGGTTTAGTAATAGGCATTTAGAACATGCCCTTGAGTGAGTGATTCTCAATAGTTTTGGTTCTTGCTCCTGAACGCAAAACCAAAAAGGAAGCGTATAAAGAAGCTTTAATGCAGATTGCATTCATTTTTAAAAATTACTGATAGTCGCTCAACATCGTGGTCATTAGCGACTATTGCAGTTACATAAACTTTATAATACTACATATAAAATTGGGTAAGTTATAAAATCCACAGACTAATGCAATTAGATTCAGTATTAAATCAATATAAAATAATATAATGTGTAAGTTATAATTACAAGTGACAATGGTGTCAAATGTTCAAAGTTTTCATTTTCATTAATGCAAAAAAAATTGTCAAACAACTATTTTCACACTTTATATCTACGTTTTTAATTAATCTGTCAAAAGTAATTGAAAATTCTTCACAAAAACAAAGTTGCGGTTACAGTAAGTCATAAATAAAATTAAAAAATATTGGGAAACGCATTTTGAGTGGTATTGAAGTCATTCGTTTGTTATTTCCGTAGGTTAAGCATTGGATCACGTTCAACGAACCTTTAGAATTTACTCAGGGTTATTCAAAGGAGGCTTACATGCCACCTTCCATCAACAAACCAGGCGTTGGCGACTACTTGGCTGCACACACAGTGCTCTTGGCCCACGCGCGAGTCTATCACATGTACGATAAAGAGTACAGACCTACGCAGCAAGGTAAGTTTTCCAGCCCATCGAGTTACTTCTTGTATAACTAATATTACTCACTTCAAGTAAGTACATGTGACATCTCCTCACTCTGGACTTGGCGTCGGCAGCGTAGGAAAGTTTTAACCCACACACAACTATTTTCGCTCACATATTTAGAGTAAAATTGAATTATATTAACAAAATCCTGATTTATTTTAAATTGTAATATTGGAAGACTGAGGAAAAGATAGTTTAAAAATAACAACAATGAGGAAGTTGTATTTTCTATAGCAAATGTGCGAAGAATACACATTCAAGTATTTAAAAAGCCATGTTCAACGCTTTTCCCATTCTTCCGTCTTCGTTTCAAAAATTAAATTCTGAAATATCTGGTTAGGAAATGATCGTCCATCACTCAATTACTTGTTCTTTTCTTCATACGAAAAGAAAGGAAATCAATTATTTAAAACTATTGTTACCCATTTTCAATATCCTTATCGAAAAATAACACTCATGTCGTGAGTATTGCGACAGACTGCAACGCGCCACAAATATCGCAATCGCGAACACTCGCTCCAGAGAGTATGGCTCGTTCTCCTTCTGAAGACGTTGGAGGCATTCGCCAACGGCCTGAGCTGCGCTCGCACACTGCCAGCGTTGCATGGACGCGCTGGTGCCGATCTACGACCCCGATTGCACAACCGACCGAATAAATGAAAAAATCTAAATAATTTCAAAGGGAAAAATGGTTTTATTTCCTTGTCGCGTTGACGCACGTCTTACACCTCCAAAGAAAACTCCCCTGAACATGAACGGAATAAATTTCAATAAATGTCAAATAAATAACATTTCTTTTGGTACCTGTTACTACAAATCCAATTAAATGTAGAAAGTAACATTTACGTCATTCTCACGCGAAAGATTTTTATTTACATATTTAATTTTTTATTTATTTATTGTATTTAGTTCATGCTTCTATGCATTTTCGTCAAAAACCCCATTTAATATTTATGCAAGGGATTCACGTTTTTCGTTTCTGCGCTCGTATAAATATCAGGGAATTTATGTACCGCTACAGGTGTGCAAAGGTAGTATTTTCCTAAGACACCGGAAAGATGTTTCGTCCCCATGAAAAGGAAAACTTTTTTCACTGTGACGTGACGCCACCTTGAAAACACCTTTCTTCGCTTTAAGATGGCGAACGAATATGATGCTGTGTTTCGATAACCACGACGATTACAGATGAAACAAATTGTAGGAAGTTTGTGCACACTCGAACGTTAAAGGTCTATCGATCTTCTGCGCATTAGCTTTTCAAGTTTCACATCACTTTCGTGCATCTACACATCCGCAGAAGATCGATAGTGCTGTCCGCAATGGCGTGCGCAAACTCCCTAATGATCCGACACAAGCATTTTAAAATAACTGTTTCGAAATAACTGTTTTTTGAAGGATATTAATTGTTTTTGGAATCAATTGATCCGAAAGAAAAGTTCATCTAAATCGTGCAAAAACCAATAATTTCACTTTGTTAAAAAATAACCTTCTTCAACGAGAGAGAACAGTATAATCTATGAAAGGCTTTGTGTTTTAGGTAATATTAGCATCACCTTAAATAGTGAGTGGTCCGAGCCTGCTTCAGAAAGCCCAGAGGATATCGCAGCTCAGGATCGCATGTTACAGTTCAATGTAAGAAAATAATACCAATTAAATTATAATACCAAATATTATAATTATAACGCTGTCTAAAGATTGTAGATCTGGATCGCTCAGATTTCGTTTACAGATACTATTATAAAATGTAATATTTGACAATAGTTTTAGAAGCTAATAATATTGTAAAATCAAATTTAACATCTACAATCAAAAATCATTTTGTCGAACGCTGAACAGTTTTCCTTAAAATTTGATGTTGCTTCAAGCGTTCCAGAGTGATGTTGGGCCATACATCTATGCTTTCAGTTTTTGTATTGAAATTTCAAATTAAAAATTTAGAGAAAGTGGAACTGATAAATATTCTCACTTTTGTAATTCCAAATTCGGAATGCTGAAGTGGGGATCCAATTTCTGTTGCTGTTCAAAATTCGTCCAACCTTACTACATAAAAACGTTTGTTTTGTGGAAAGACGAAGTGGAGGCTTGATTGATATAATGGGGATGGTTGGAGTTTACCAGTTTATCCAAGATCAGCACTAGACCTTCTACAATTGTTTGTCCTTGCGTTATATCCAAAGTGTGCTGTTTTGCGTTTTAGTTCGGCTGGTATGCTCATCCCATCTTCAGCAAGGAAGGCGACTATCCGAAGGTAATGCGAGAACGTGTGGCTGCAAACAGCAAGGCTGAAGGCCTCTCTCGCTCGCGCCTGCCCGTCTTCACCCCCGAAGAGGTGGAATATATTCGAGGTAGGTCATTGTTGACGCTACCAACGTGCAGAACGTTATGTTATTGACAATATACATCAGTGGCGAATTCTCCGATACACCTGGTATACCGCCGGTATACCTAGTAATTCGAAGTATGTAATAAATATTTCACAAGGTTAGTAATCCTCTAAAAAGTTAGAGAGATGTTGAAAGATTCAAAACAGATGCAAAAAATAACACTGATTTACTTCCGGGAACCAGTCAGTCTTCCGCATTTGTAGACGCGAAGAAGTGCGGTAGAGTGAGAAGTTTCAAACAGTTCTTAATGCTGCCCAGAGAATTCGCTAACGCAGGCGAAGGCACCGCTTGCTAGGCACGGTAGCCTAGGGCTCCAAATGTTTCAAGGGCGGGGAGAGGGGGGATTCTCGTCTGGACGCTCAGTAGGCACCGAAAAATATTGCGATGAACAGTCCTTCTGTGTTCGTTCGTAAGTTACTCTTCTCTCATTTTTTGTGATAATGGAGTGTGTTATTGATCAAGAAGTTAATGGTTTGTGTCTTATAGAACAATTATTAATGACGGAATTTCGTAGTATTGGGATTTTAGAAAAGCTCAAATTTAAAGTCAACGGTAGAGGTAGCTCCCACAAAGTGCGGTATACTTAAAATAATAGTCACGATTCGCCACTGATAAATATGCTTTCACACAGGAGCGAGGAAATCGATTCGCTCAGTTGCAAATAATTGGCAAAACAATTCAGATCAGTGTCTAGATAAGACAGAAATTAGAATTACGGGTTTTTTTTGTTATAGCCTACTTTATTGGTTGAAGTAAATACTAGTAATGAATTACAGACCTTCTCAATGACTAAACGTAAACTATAAACTACATTTACAGCACCTAAAATTAATATTTCAGCGTTAGAAGCTCATTGTTGTAATACTTAGATTTGTGATACAGCAAAAGTATATTTTAATTAAGGTTTTGAACGGTTGAAGTTATTGCAGTGCAGTTTTCACGGAAGTGCAGCATGGAATAGGGCTAATTAATTACACGTGTTCATTTCTATTTTACAATCATTTGTAGTTTTCGACATATTGAGGTAACATTTTATTTCTTTTTTTTCAAATGAAACTATACATATATTTTAGTCTATCATGACGAGCGTAGAAAGACAAATCCAATGTTAGAATAATATAGTCCAATGTTAGATAAGCATTATCTTGAGTACATTAACTTTTTGCGATTCGCATTTCCCGGGTATTGTAACGCCCTGAGCACGTGATAGCATGGAGAGCGCTGCCTAGCATTGGTTGGTGGACAATTACGTTTACAATAAATGTTAAACACGAGTCGCAAAAATCAAGCATACTCAAAAAATTGATTATCTAACAAAAGAAAATATATATATCATTGAATTCGTCTTTTTACGCTCGCCGTGATAGACCAAAAAATATGTATAGTTCCACTGAAGAGAAAGCAAAGCTGCCTCATTATCTCCTAAAAATAGAAGTGATAAAACCGAAACGAATAATGCATCAATTAGCCCCAATTCCCCATGCACTTTCGCGAAAACGGCATTGCAATAATTACAACCGTGCAAAAATTACTGGAGGTGCTGAATTTACGTGACTCACTGTATAGTAAATTACTTCCTCCAACACGTCGTGTAGCCGGAATCTGTTTTGCGTGTCTTTGATCTTGAAAAATCTATTCACGGCAAAACGCGTCTGTCTTTCCGTGTGACTGTCAGTCTGTCTGCCTGTCTGTGATCAACGCTAGGGCCTAAACCGTTCACCCGATTTTCCTCAAAATTGATATTCGACAATCGATCTGAGAAAACTCGTGACTTTGGGAGTTTGAAACGCATATTTTGATTTGTGAGGATACTTTGCATGAGGCCTCTAAACCTTTTCAAATTTTTCTCAAAAATGGATCCAATTTTTGTAATCTTTCAAATATCTTTGTCCTCGGATACCGTGAAGCACGCTTAAGAGAATGGTGTAGGTCTCATGTTCGTTGAAATCTCAGATTTTTCGAAAAAAGTAGTCGAAATGCAATTTCTCGTGGCGTCTTCCTACAAATATAATATTAAAAAAATATTTTTTCGTTAATGAAATCTGTTCCTTAAAAACAGACCTTGAGAAAACGGTCACGTTCAATTTTTCGAAAATATGAATAGTTTTCATGTAATTTTGCGCGAAATACAGACAATTAATATTCTTTAAAAACTTTTTTTCTCGAACAGCACCAAATGTTTTCTTGCAATTTTCTCCTCGTATGTATAAATCACGGTAAAAAATATGGCGCTAGTCCCACATTCGACGAACACTTTGTTTTCGAAAATTGCAAAACGTTAACACTTCAAAACTACAAACTTGAAGGTAGAGATTTTTGCCTCAGGCAGACTATTTTTAGCATCACTAGTTTCTGCAAACGTTCGGTGCGGATAATGCTAAATGAAATTTATAGATGAATAAGTTTCATTAAACTGAAACACAGACTAAGCAGATAAAGAAACTAACTATAGAATAGAAGGACGAAGTCTGTGCCATGCTTTACTACTTCCTTGTTATATTTGTCTTTATTATTAACTTAAAATGTTCCATGGTTTGTAAAGCTGCATCTCAATTCCATAGATAGTTCAATTCTAAATATATGAAATATGGTGCAAAGCCCAGTCTTATATTTCTGGTTCTATCTTTGATGTTTTTCCTTCGTGCAGGATCATCCGACTTCCTAGGTCTTAATCATTACACAACATCAATTGCAACGAGCGGGGAAGATGGTCCCAATCCAAGCCGCGAACGAGATAGAGGTTCCGTGGCATGCCAAGACCCCTCCTGGCCTAGCTCTGCGTCTTCGTGGCTGAAGGTAAGCGATGTCTGTGCGGCGCCACATTGAATTGGAACGCTTCATTGAGGAGTTATTTAACGATTTAGGTTCAAAAATGCAGCCGAGTGTTGCGGCTTGCAATTTACATAAATATTTAGACGCGTTTTTTAAATGAAATCTGTTATATTTTTAAAATCAAAATGCCATTTGTCACGTGTCCGTGAAATTTTCTTTCTTTAGAGACTTTTTTATAAAGATTGGTCGCGTGTGAGATCCGCAAAACGTATGTATAGTACTGAAATAATATAAGAGACAATTATAATTAAACTAACATTTATATTAAAGTTAACGTATGTGTGAAATTTTTGTATTATATTATTATTATTAATCCTAATATATTTACATTTTTCAATAAAACTTCATTTTGCATTTACGTTTCCAATAATAGAAATGTGATGCATATTGTATTTGAATTCAGTAACCTGGATAATGCTATGAGAAATTGTCTTGCAATAATAACTCTCCTCAATGAAAACAAGACCATAAGGAAATGTTTTATAATATTTTCTTTAAGTCATTTATTCTTTTTAAATAGCAATAAAATAATCTACCTTGCGTTCAGTTATATGAAAATGACAGTTCCGATAAGGATGATTATCATTTTTCAAATTAAATTAATTACTTTTTCCCAAGGTTGCACCGTGGGGCTTCAGGAAACTTCTTAATTGGCTTCACAAGGAATATAATGGAGTCACAATTATGGTGACGGAAAATGGATACTCAGACTCAGGAGAACTAGACGATGTTGTTCGGGTAAATTACTATAAGGTAAGAACATAACGTTTTCTCTTGTTACAACACGTCACTTAATCTTTGAAAAGAAACGAATTCATTGTCACATTTCTTGAGTAAATATTCAGAAATTGTACAGCATGAGCGTCAGGCTGTGGAGACGTATCTTGTGAAACGTCCCACATTCCATTTGATTATAATATGACTCTTCAAAACTTCATACCCGGTTCCAATCTTTTTGAATTCGGATTTCAAAGGTTCAAGAAACCTCTCAATAGGTTCAATAAACATTTTCAAAAGATATTCTCTAAATGTTTTAATACACTTTGGGGCCGTTTGTATGCTTAGTTTATTGTAGTAAATGACCCATTTGCACCATTGAACTTTCAAAAAAAAAAGAGGTTTAAATTTCTTTTAATCCTCTCGTGCGTCATCAAAACTTAAACTTAAAGTATATTTTTGATGACCTCAGTTACTTGCATAACAACATTCCAAGCCTTCTGGGCATCGAACGTGGAGTAATTCCTCTTGAACTTAGTCGGTCATACGTGAAGGCGTAAGTTACTACGCGGGGAGGACTCAGCGCTGTTAGTATCCGGGGTTCTCAGACGGTCATCCATCCAGGGAGCCGCGGTGTCTCAAGCTGCTTCAGTTCCGTTACTCCACACAACTTAGTTGAGAAGTTTGGCTATCGGCGTATACGATGTAAATAAAAAATCATTAAATCATATTTTATTAACATGCTTTGTATGACAATCTCTGAACTTTTTCAAAACATTAAAATTTGAAAGTATATTTGTATTTTAAGGGCTTCTTGAAGAAGACCGTCAAAAAATTTTTACGGGGTCATGTATTTTTCTCCATTAAAAATTTGTTGTTTTATTACAAAATTCACATTTCCATACTATCAGAAACTAGTCCATATATTTAAATATTGGCCCCATTGAAATCATTTGTTGAATGATAAGTAATTCAAATATTACCACAAATATAATCGCCTAAAAATTACATCAAAGGTTTGGTATTCGAATCAAATGGTAATTGTAATAATTGTGTGCTCCGCCTGTGTGATATAGAATTTGAAAGTTCTTCAAAAGAAGGCATAAGCTTCGTTTTCATTAGAAGCACCGAATCTTCGAAAGCTACTTATGTTCTACTTTTTCACTCATTGGAAACCATCATTATTGAAGCCACATTTTTCTTAATGCATTTCACTTTTCAATATTAATACTTTAAATATTCAAAGTATTTTGTTTTTTGTAATAATAGTGGTTTTCGCATATTTGTGAGTCGAGCCGTGACTATGTAGCAAGAACTGATAAACAAAGTTCAAGAACTGTTTCTTTTTATTTAAACTTTTAATACGGGTAGAACCCAATGTACCAAATCAAATTACAACAGCACCATTTTGATTAAAACTTTGAAACTCTGGCTCCTTTTAATTAAGCTTTTCAGTCGAATTTTGCGATTTAATGCATTTGGGGACACAGCAACTTAAAACAATGATAGAAAAGTTTTCAAATTTTGAAAATGTTCGAGTATAAACCATCTTAAAAGGCGCATTTACAGAAATCGCCAAACAAATGTTTTCTCAAAAATGGCTATAATTTTTTGCTCGAAAATTTTCAAGATTTCTAAAAAGCTTGTTGCCTTTAATTTTTCCTTTATCAAATGAACAACGTTCATTTAGTTTTGGGTATCATCGAACTCTGAGTCTGTTTATTTCTAGATAAAATAGATTGCTGTAAAAGAGTACCTAGTAAATATTAAAGACTTCTAAATGTATATGTAGTAATTCGTTTGTGATAGTTTTAATTTTTATAATCCATTCTTTTTTAGACCTACTTAAATGCCCTTTGGGAAGCTATGAATTTAGATGGTGTTAACGTTATCGCCTACACTGCATGGAGTGCTTTAGACAATTTTGAGTGGACCAGAGGATATGCGTAAGTACTCATTATTTTTCAGGCAATCAAGTTAATTAAGTATTTTCATTGAGTATATTGCTAAAATCTCGACGACTAAAGTAAATAGAATTTCTATTAGCAAATTTGGCGATTTTGTAATTCGACACGGAATAGAAGAAGTTATTCTACATGTGAAAACAACCATCGCAAAATTTTGACAGAAATGCGTGATTTGAGTGTGACTGATATCGAAATAGTTCTTCATAAACTTCTGTCCGTTTACATAGCATCGTAGGCTTTCACGGCCGCAGTCAATATAAGAGAAATTTTGAAGAGCCAAGCCGTGGCTTCGCTCAATGCCAACTGAACCACGGCCTTCCAGCCCGGAAAATAAATCTTATTCTGTCCCTTTGTTTGTTAATAACACTAGTGTCTAAACTGCACACGGTTTTTTTTTAAATGCATTGTCTCTAATCGATCTGATTTGATTTCTTTACTCGTTTTCAACAGATAGGGCATTGCGCATAAAATAAGATGAAATAAACAGAGCTGATAAAAAATGAATTTTAAAATTTACAGAATTTGGAATGTAATTTTTGCAACATGTACGTCGCTAATATTTATATTACAGATATCAGTCACATGTGTTCCCTTGCGTTACACTTCTTAAATTATTAACGTTTCAAGAAAATAACAAAAATATTAAGTTTCTGCAAGATAATTATGAAAATTAAACTAATCAGTTAGAATACATTGAATCATTTTGAACAGGAATAAATACCTTTGATTTTCTAAGTAAATAAAATAAAAATCGTGTATCTGAGGTGTCTGTGCTGTTCATAATTAATCATGACTGCTCAATATATTGTAATTTGTGTAGATTCGTATCAACTACGAAAACATTTTTGAAAATATTTAGCGGTTTTACTTTAGGAATGTTTCTGTCATGTTGTGTCATGTAATGAATTACAACTTTTTAATTACATTGGTCGCAGACAATCTCTTTGTGTACAATTATAAATTTTGATTTGTTTGTTGCAGAGAGAGATTCGGTGTTTATCATGTGAATTATGATGATCCTAACCGCGCTAGAACTGCGAAATCATCTGCTGCACTTCTACAAAAGATATTCACTGAAAAGGCCATTGAAAAAATTGAAACACCTACAGACTACAGTCGTACCTGTTAAACTTATAAGCAAATATTTCTTTGTCTACAAAATATGTTTCGGAAAGAACTACATGTTTATGATACAAAATTTTAAACACATTCTAAAATAAAACCAAATGTATAATACGAAATTATGTCCCCTATTGCATTAATTTACTTTATTCTCTTATCCACAAACCCACCTCCATTTAAATGCCATAAACTCCTTAAACCCTAAACACTATTGCGAGCAAAACTCGACGGCCAATGAACTAGTAGCTCGCTCGTGGCTCATAGCGAAGCTGCCAGCTTTTCACCACTGAGTTCCGGGTTCGACTCCAGTCGGTCTCATGTGAAATTTGTTCCAACAAAACGAGTTTGGCTGTTTCACAAGGGATACTCCAACCCCTGTGAAGTGTCCTAAACTCTATCCTATTTCCTTCCCAATTCTGACCGCTGGGTAGTGACGCAGGAGCGCGTGGTGGGAGGTGCGTACGCGGATGTGCTACCTGGCGGTCCTCTTGACAACTGACTGCGACGAGACAGGACACTAGACGTAAAATAATATGTTAACGGAGGATTACTCCCCAGCATAAGTGTCCAACGCTCGTTACGGGGATAGGAGAAGCGTTGCGTCAATATAGATGTAACAAATTTGAAAAACAAACCAAGATCACAGTAGCAACGGGAAACCATGGAACCGCTCGCTGCCAATAAATTTCATTTCTGTCGTGTGTTTGAAGCTGTAGTGTCGTTCCCTGCTTTTCTCAGTGTTTTGGGGTGATTTTCAATAGCCAAGTGTTATTGTTTGATTTCGTTGTTTTGTTGATTGATTGATTGATTGATTGATTGGTATTTCTGAACGGCTAAGGTCATTAGTCATATAAGTGTAGTACTTGTTTTTATCGCGGGAGATTGCGAGGACCTTCCAGAGCGGAAGATCCGGCGCCGACCTCGTTGGGATCCAGTTTTTTCCCAATTCATGTATCTTCCAACAGCGGGGTACCGCCTCAGCTTTCACAAGCTCTAAGCCCTCGACTAGTCTTTCCACTTGTATGGTAGTGTGGCGAATGTTTGTGTATGTAAGGGTTGAGGGTTTGGGCAAGGTAGAGGGAAGAAATACGCGGCCAATGGACCATTTGAAAGAGTATTTCTCTCGCCTGATGTAAATCAGAGAAACCACGGAAAACTAAGGATCAGAGCAGCCGACCGCCAGAATTCTCCTGGATGCAGAGTCTGAATTCGACCTATCTAATTAAACAGTGTCGAAAATCCTGCTACCATTGGGACTCGACCTCTGGTCCTTTTGGTTAGAGGTCCTGGAGTGTCATCAGTTGATGCTCTGAGGCTCCTAAGCCGGTGGTTTCGATGGTGAAGAGCACCAACAGAACGGTGTCTGAAATATCTGAGACCGACAGAAAGAGGTAGGAGTTGTATAAGCAAGCTAGTGTCCAATTTAACTAAACTGCCTTGTGATCATAAGCTGCACGCGATTATCTAATCATATGTTTTGTTACGATTTTAATTCTTGGCACTGAAACTTCCAATTGGATAACCGCGTCACAACTGATGATCAGTCACAAGTCACTACATTTAAATCGGACGATAGAGACATGGTTTTCAAACTGTACAGCTACTTCAATCGTGAAGCTGATAGGGGACGATCGCTTCGCAAATTTGCCAGACTGCTGGACCGAGCGGTCGAATCTGGTGGTGGCATATGTCAACGCACCGCGGGAAGCAGGTTAGCCACCTCCCGCGTTTCACCCCGAAGCTCCAGGTTTGAGAAGTAATCTTCGGGCTCCGGGTTCATATGGAAAATCTCTTGGCTATACGAGCAATGAAATTTGTTGTGAAAGTTGTACGTAATTGTTGGGCAGAAGTAGGTGATGTGAGTGATCGCGCGATGGTGGTGCTTGTCTTTGGCTCATGCAGATAATCCACACTCTAGTGTGGGAAAAGAACCCGTATTTCACATTAATTTTTTTCATCATGAAAATTATTATAACAAATAATAATTTCAGTAAACAAAGTTTAAAATTCAAAATTAAAGACGAGAAATTTCGATGCATCTCGAAAACCATCGTGATGGGATATAATGCCGCTCGAGCGTATGAGTCTCATATTGTTTTTTCTCTCTCTGTAGGATCTGGAACATCAACATTTATCTAATCTATAATAATTATATTTCAAGCCATGAAATAGAAATAACCCATAAAAATAAAAAATCATATATTTATCTCTACATTCCACAATCTAAAATTACTTTCATTATGACTTAATTTTTGTTCCCCCTTTCAAAATCTCGGGGTCATGGACTTCTAGAAGATGGCTACCCCACAGGGAAGCTTAGTGAATGAAGCCAGGACGACGGTTACAAAATGTGGCCGTGAACTGTTCTCGTCTTCCGGAAAGGAATACAGTGATTCCAAACGAGTGATGAAATTAGATGAATTTAAAAAACCAAAAACCAAACTTCGGCACAAAGTGTTTGAAATGTACGATAAAGATAAATTTCTTACTGAAAAAACATCTTGTTGTAGATATGGCATTGCTACTAGTTACTGCAGTACCCGATCAATGTACCTCTTGTTGAAATATATTGGTTTCAAATACGTGAAATGTAACGACGAACGGAAACTTTTATCAGAAAGAGGAGAAATCGCGCATCCTCGAGTGACTTCCTTGCGCTTCATGAATGCTATAAAAAATAGCTGTGCATTATTTGGACGAAAACTGGGTGAGTCAAAATCATTCATTAAAGTACTGTTGCCAGTCCAGTGACGGAGAAGATGGATGTTGTGTGCCAGGAGGAATGGGACATCGCATTTGCCTCGCAGGGTCTGAGCTACTGGCGTCGTTCCTCAGGCAAAAATGTTCATTTCGCACTGTCAAAAAATTCAGTGTAATGAATGGTGTAACTTTTTAGGAGTGGTTTGTGGACATGTTTCTACAATTTCCAAAACCGAACAGTGAAGTAATGAAAAGGCAACACCTCAATTTTATAAAAGTATCCAACAACATCCACAAAATATTATATAATAGTGTGGCGTCGTGGGAGTAAGCACACAGACATGAACAGTACATACAAGATTATTTACAAAATAATGTACACCGTTGAATCCACTCCCGTACACACGTTGAGATATTTCTCGAGCGCCGAGCGATCGTACGCTGTGGCTAAACCACCTTTTCCAGATAGGCCCGGCCTCTGGAGTGCACACCTTCACCACGCCACTCAAGTGACTTTCGCCTCCTGTGCAGCGCACGAATACGCTCCAGCCTGGGCATCAATCTTGCGCAAAGCGCGAGGTTTCCAACAGCAAAACCCGCCGGAGTGAGCGTGTCGAGATATTGGATAATCGCCGTCTGCACCCCACCTGGCCACCGTTGAGCGTTGGTTGGTTGGTGATTCCGGGCGCGTCAACCGCTGAAGTCATTCGTCCCGAAATCGTAGTGCATGTTTTTCCTCGGGAGATGGAACGCTGGATGGCGAGATCCGGCGACGACCTACCGTCGGCTAGTGGGGTTTCCCCCTAACAAGGACTCTCCCACCAGCGGGGCACCGCCCCAGCCGGAACAAGCTCTAAGCTCCCGACTGGTCTCCCGGAATATGTGGTTGTGTAGTGCATGTTAGTGTAAGTGGGTGTGTGTAAGGGGAAAGAACAGCACAAGGAATAGGAAGGAAAGATCGCGCGCGGTCCTTGGCTCGGTTGTGAGGGTACTGCTACGGCATTCGTCTGGTGTTGATCGAAGAAACCACGGACAACTACCGATCAGAGCAGCCGGCCGCTAGAATTCTTCTCTCCAGACAACAACTGAATTCGACCTAGCTAAAAAGCTAGTGTCGAAAATCCTACTGCCGTGGGGAGTGGGAACCTAGGACCTCCCGGTCAGAGGCGCTGCAGTGAAATCTGTTGATGCACTTAGCTACCGCTCCCGGTCCGTTGAGCGTGGGAGGGAGGTTTTCATACTAACATGTGTGAACCTAGTTTGCAGGACTGCTGCATTATATGATTTCCAATACACCTGACTTTAGAGTCATATCAAGACAATAAAATATACAGATCATATATCTAAATTGTGAAAAAATACATCATCAAAATATTCCTTTTATCATTAAAATTATGCTTTTAGCGTATTTCAGACGGAACGTTTTTGGAGCTTCACAAAATGTTCATCTTCTACTCAGCCACTTCCGCAAAAGCTTGAAGTACTTGGAAAGGATTTTGTGTAAACTATCTTTCAATCTTACTTACGAGTTATTCATTGTTTTAGCAATAATGTGAAATAAATTAACAAGTCTCTATAAGTTAATAATTTTCGCTTCCGGACGGACAGCACTTTTAACAGACAATAATATTTGTCTGTTAAACCTTCTAACCAGAACGTAGAAAGATGATGTGTTTATATAACCATTAAGAAAACAGGATTACAAAATCAAGAGTATTTTGATTTTAATTTTTACTTTCCCGTACACATACGTACATACGAAGTTATATACGTAGTAAAGAGAAAGTTATGTAATGATGCGGAAAATCGATTTCGAGATAATAACGGAAATATACGTTCCAGGCTTCCGAAAAGGTGCTTTTTTTTTCTTTTCCTTTTTTTTTTTGGTTTTCTTTTTCTTTCTTTCTTTCTTTCTTTCTTTCTTTCTTTCTTCTTCTTCTTCTTCTTCTTCTTCTTCTTCTTCTTCTTCTTCTTCTTCTTCAAAACATCCGACCGCCTACTGTTTGTCCGTCTGGCTGGCTGAAACCTTACAAGCGCCTAAACCATTCATACGATCGTTTCCAAATTGCAGAATCCCCTGCTGTACATTTTTTGTTTAAATTTCTTGTAAGAATAGAATAAAATTCACTTATAAAAAAGGCACTGGTCCGATTTTCACGGTTAACTCTAATTTTACAATGTTGCAAAAGTTGGAACTTTTTTGACGTCTTCCTACAACTATAAAATTGAATACAGAGATTTTTCCTTCAAATTAAATTTGTTGTCAATAAATAGCTCTCAAGGGTCATAAAGATTTTTTTTGAACATTTTAGTAGTTTTCATGCAATAGTGCGTGCAACATTTGCAATTTTAAAAAATAACCAAAGCAAGATTTTCTCAAAAATTTTTGTAGTAGTAGTGCCAAATGTACCCTATATGATGACATACACGCCATATTGCTCTATTTTTTGTTTTTTGAAAAGTTACAAAATGTAAGTTTTTTGACTTGCGTCTCACGTCGAAAATATTTACAAGCAATTTCTTCACATTATTACATTTAAGAGTACATATGCTTTAAATAATGTCATATAAAGTGTCTCGAAAACTCTACAGTTTTTTGTGGAAACGATCTCAAAATTCCACATTTTCAGAAACGCTCAAACGCAATTTTCTCAAAAATTGCTCTATATGTTTTCTTCAAACTTTTGAAACGAATTCTAGTAATGGCACATTTTAATATGACGTAAAGTTTATTTTGGCGTTTTATTTTATTTTATTTTTTTCTCAAAAGTATACAAATGCACTTTTTTAAATATGTCTCTCGCCTTGAATATGCACATTTCCATTGATTTGTATACATTATTGCCTTTGTGAGTGGAAGTGCTTTAAATGATTTCAAATGAAGTTTTTCGAAAATTCAATAGATTCCTGTGAATAAGAGCTTCAAATTTCGCATTTGTAGAATTGCTTAATCGACATTTTGTTACAAACGGCATCAAATTTTTCAATGACAATTAGTATTTAGGACGATATTTTACTGTTCATTAATATTCTTATAGTAATATTTCGGTTCTACTATTATGATATCGAGAAGTTGAGAAAATATTTAAAAAAATGAACTTTCGGCGATGATAGATGTCAGCTGGCCAGAGACTGGAGGAAGACCTTAAAGCCAGTCCACACCAAGGAAATTAGAAAAATTTGTTATAGTAAGTCTGTGCTATTCTGTAGCACCTCGAGTTTAATTTTACTCTCTATTGTGAATATGGAATCGGACTGAGGTATAATTTCTTTTTAATGAATCATTTCTTTACCTTCAAGAGAAAATGGAAATGAATATAGCTAAATTTTGATAATAACTATCAAGTAACTTCTCCCAAAAACTGGCGTGAGCCATGTATTCACTGACGAACCGCCACTTCGGAAGAATTTGTACAACCCTTACTTTCAAATCTTGCGGCAATTTCTCTGGACGCAGTGCACGCGAGCTCTAGTATGCTTGTTACCTTGCCCGCGATCTTAATATGCCTGGTTTAACTACTCATGTGCCATTTAATTTTAGAGAACTTTTTACCATTTTATCGCTGTGTTCTCTGAACATCATTGCAAGCCGTTTCAGTGCTTCTTAAGGATGCAATATTGTCTTATTGCCGGATTACTCCGTAGAAATAATATTCTCGAAAACGGCTTTTAAGGTAACCACAATCTTAAACGCCACAAAATTCAATTAACCATTGTACCAATTTACATTTTACCAGGGATGCCGAAAAAATAGAGCTGCTGGGTAACACCCCAGGCCCTGACAAATAAAAATGTATCATTAAATTACCTGCTATAAGTTAGAAATCATAACGTAACTTCGCTCCGCATAAAAAATGCTAATGGATGAAATCCCAGAGGCCCACATAATTAGTTCACTGCCAATTATCTCCAACATAAAGGGATTCATCAATCAGAAGGTTGGAAGTAGAAAAATTATTTGCTGGTGATAAAATGTTAGTCGGTGAATATACATATTCCAGCCTCGTAATTTAGAAAGGATTTTTGTTGACAATTGTGTGACAAATAACTGAAAATCATTTGGTTCCAGAGGTTTCATTCAGAGGTTTCAGAGAAAAGTGTTTTCCGCTGAACGTTTGCATATCACTTTTTGCTATTTTATGTTTCAGTTTTTTTGTTGATATTTCATATTAATATATCTGTAATAAAATAGAAATAATGTTTTTCTGAAGTCATAATCATCTAAATTTATGATACCTATTTTAAAAATTATAACCCATATTTTCGCATTTTAAGAGCCTCTTTTAGACTCTTAAATGGGAAATTTTAGAGCCTAAAATCCGAAGACTACTTATTACTTTAACACGAAGAAACTTCCATACGATTTTTTCGCAAGAAGACAAATATTAAACATGCTCGTCCTTGGAACTAATCTCTTTATCTACGTGAAAATATCTGACTATACTTGTTTGATTGTGCACGTATGTAGCAAATCCTTATCTGCGTGGCCTTCGGTGTCATGGTACAATCAATTTACTATAGGATATTTAATATATATATATATATATATATATATATATATATATATTTATATATATGTTGAAATCCATTTATTAGTAAACAAATTGAAAGGGTACTAGCGTTGTCAGGTAAGGCTTCTTTAATTCCCCTTTAATAATGATTCCTAATAAAATCGTTACAATACTGAGACCTTGCTGAAGAGGGCGAGTATTAGAGCCGGATACTCATTTTTAGTTCCGATCGTTCTCGGCGACGAGAGCAGCGCGTCCAGACACGTCGCCGAGGCCGCATGTATGTCCGAATGCTAGTTCCAACACTGCCAGTTTAGATTGATTGATTGTTAATGATCCTAGGCGCGTCAACTACTAGGGTCATTAGTTTCGTAAATGTAGTGCATTTTTTCTCTGGGGAGGTGGCGGCGATCTTCCCCCGCTGTATGGCGAAAACCGGCGCCGACCTACCGTCGGCTAGCGGAGTTTTCCCCAACCAGGTATCTCTTATCAGCGGGGCACTACACCAGTCGGGACAAGCTCTAAGCCACTGACCGATCAGGTGGCATACATAGTGCATGTTAGTGTCTGTGTGTGGGGGGGCGAGGATAGGTCAAGGAAGAGGTAGGAAAGAATGCGCGTGGTCTGTGGCCCGTTTGTTACAGAAAACTGCCGATCAGAGCAGCCGGCCGCCAGAATTACCCTCCAGACAACGACTGAAGACGTTCTAGCTGAGAACTTTGTGTCGAAAATCCTGCCTCTGTCGTGACTCGAACCTAGTACCTCGCCAGCAGAGGCACTGCAGTGTCATCAGTTAATGCCCTAAGCCACCTCTCCCGGTGCCAGTTTCGAGAACGAGCAGCTTTGTTACTAGGCTCGTTAAAGGAGGGTGCCATTTGCGACGGCGTGAGAAAAGGCAACTACAGATAATGAATATAGGAGAAGTTATCATATCTTTCGACACAGTGTATTGCACATGCATGTCTATTAAGTATGAGTATTAAGTAACGCATTGCTTAATGCACTTAAAATGGATGGGGTAACTGAACAATGTGTCCAAACTAGAATGGCATGCTCTTCTCCAATGAAAGATGAATAAAATTCGATCACACAGGGCACTTTGCAATCCTTTTCTTTTTTTTTTTTTTTTACATATGTACAATGTTTTATATACAAAAAATCATACGAAACAATTCAGGGACACTTATTTTTCAAACAATCAACTATTATTCATGTGATTTCTGCATATCTTTTGTCAACAACAACTTTATATATAATATAATAATTAATAAGTATTAAATAGTCCTTTTAGTTTGGTTTCATTGTGCCAGTCGACTAGCTAGCACAACTGCATTTATTTAAGACAGGGCAACAGAACAAAATGTAAGTTTTGGATAATATATTAGTTATATATGAGTACTAAACACTCGAATGGTTTTTATCTATCATTCTATCATTGTAATGTCTGTGACAGATTGACACACATGGACAGTATCGATCCTTGACGGAGACCTACGTATAGATTTCACAGGCTAAACGGAGCTCATGCGCCCGCCGAAAGCAAGCCACAGATTATGATTGATAATTGAAGTGTCCAAATTCCAAAACACCAGGGTTCAATAAACAATTTATTGACAGAAACAGGTACAGAGCTATAGTGCCGGATATCCAGGAGAATAGGTAGAGAGATGAAGCCGTGTTGCCATAAATCCAGGAGATGTACCACTATACGCCGAGTCACCAAATAGCCGAAAAGGAAAGTCCGTAGTCGTCGCGCAGTTGTCGTAGTCTATCACTCTTCACACCGTAACCACCACTTAACCACAGTATCGTCGCTCTATCGCCGCTGCTCACTCGCTCACTCTCTGCCTGCCTCAGCTCCGCGCCGAGGCTTTATAGCTGCCCTGGGCCGTAGGCCCGTCGACTGGCCGTGTAGTAGGGGCGGGGTTGAGTCACGCCCTGCTCCCTCAGGCGAGGCGGCCGCACTCAGCCGAGCACCGCTGGCCCGCTGGCCACTGCTGCCGCCAGGGGCGGTAACGCCCTACTGACGTGCTCCTGTGGCGGCACATTCAATTATGTGCGGCCGGTCACGACAATAATACAAAGCGTTTTGGCCGGCTCCAGTGAGTGCTCACTGCTGCATTATATGATTTCCAATACACCTGACTTTAGAGTCATATCAAGACAATAAAATATACAGATCATATATCTAAATTGCGAAAAAATACATCATCAAAATATTCCTTTTATCATTAAAATTATGCTTTTAGCGTATTTCAGACGGAACGTTTTTGGAGCTTCACAAAATGTTCATCTTCTACTCAGCCACTTCCGCAAAAGCTTGAAATACTTGGAAAGGATTTTGTGTAAAATATCTTTCAATCTTACTTACGAGGTATAGGGTTTAATTATTACTGCCATTATTGAAATTTTGCGTGAATTAGTAACCCATCTAAATATTTTTTCTTTCAGTTTCTTTTGATACACTGCGTTTTAAAGGCTTAGATTATCCCTCGGTTTACTTCTAACGGCTGGCTGCTCTGAAAAGAAATTCCGGATCAGTACCACATCAAAAGGGCCAAGGGCCTTCCTGTCTTCAACCTTGCGCCCTTCCTTTCCTCAACCCTGCGCCCTACTTTCTCAGATCACACACTTACACTCACATGCACTACTCTCCCACTCACTGGGAGACCTCTGTAGAGCTTAGAGTTTGTCCCGGGAGACGCGATACCCCACTGGAAGAGATATCTGAAGAGGGAAAACCCTGCAACGAGCACGGCGGCACCATATCTATCCATCCAGCGGGGAAGGAATCACCGCCACCTCTAGAGATAAAACATTCACTACACTAACGGGACTAATGACCTTAATAGTTGAAATGCTGGAAAAATCAATCAATAAACCCGCGCCCTCCCCTGCCCCACCCCCACACTTGTCCGACCGCCGCCCTGCCTTCTTAAGCCAGCCGCTATTCTAAAAAACCGCAGAACTTCGTTTCCCGCCCAGCAGCTACAAGGTACGACCGATCCAGTTTGCTTACGCATCTGCATACTTCTTCTTTTGTACATATTAATTTGTAGATAATTTGGTTTAATGTATAATTTATATCTATTAATGTAATTTCCAGCTCTGACGATGATCGCTACGCGATCGAAAAGATCTTCAGCACAAATAGATAATTGATACCAGACAACCTCAGTTTATTTACTTTGAATTATTAAGGTATCTACATCACCAAGTCTAATTAACAATAAACCCACGTTTTACATCAGTGCAATAAATGTTTATCCTCCAATTACAGACAGTTACTGTTTTTCTCAAGTAAGCAAATTAATTAAATTCTCCACAAACTGTCATAAAAAGTGTCAGTCAACGAATATTCGGGAGTTTAGAGAACTTGAACACAGTTCTTTTGCGACTGGTATAAAGAACTTTATGAAGACAAAGAACCAAATACTCTAAGGTTTTAATTTTAAAGAAACGGAATTGTTGGAGAAGGCATTGGCGTCAAATAATAAATTAAGTATCCGTTTGAAATTACCAGTCACGAGATCATTCAGATGGAGTGGGGAATATCAATTTTGAAGAAAATCGGTTGAACGGTTTAGGCGCTAGCGTCGATAAAGACGGACGGACAGACGGACTTTTTGCCGTCAATCGATTTTTCGGAATCAAGTAGCAACAAAACATGGATTTTGGCTAAACTACGAGTTATAGGATTTTTTTCTAAATTTAGCAACAGGATTTATTCACTTTTTCGTTACCAGGGCCCAGCTATAAGAGTTTTCCAGGTGAAAATTCTCCGTTTTCCGGCGCACGATTACATAACTTTCTCTTCTTACAAAGAACCTCGTAAGGCGAGAAAGTAAAAATTGAGGGAGGTTTAAAACTAATAAGTTTCTAATTGCAAGATCTAACATGCAAACTCGAACAATTGATTCGAAAGGAGCAATACTGTGTTAAAAAGCTTTTAGCGGTATTTTGTAATAAAGTGAAGTTCTACACAAGATACGACTAGCTCTTAATTTTCAAAGCTCAAATGCGCTATTCTTGTAATGGTTGTTTGTTTCAAAAATGACTTGCTTAATACACAGACTTACGTGACTTTATTGGCGTTACGTCAGCGGGATCTGCTACTACCAGTTCAGTGCTGTTGAACAGTTTGAGTGAAGAACGAGAACAATCACATCATAACTTCGCGAGAAAATAGGACTTCTTTGCAATGCATCGATTTCCGAAAGATTTCATATTTGGTGCAGCTACAGCTTCCTATCAAGTGGAAGGCGCCTGGAATGAAGATGGTTAGTTTCCCTAGGATCAATGTGTATTGCAGGCGAATGCCGGAGATCTAGCTGATCTACATCTTCTCAAAAGCGTACCTTCCTCTTGTGACACGACGATTATAATGTGCCTATTGAGTATGTGGAACATTACGATATCACGAAACGCCAACTTTCCTGCGTAATAACATAACAAATACACTTTTAATTAAATTTCCATTTTAAAAACAAATCAAAATTCTGTGCAATTAGTAACATGATTTATGAAAAACTGATCTGAAAGTTAATGGCTGTTATGTAATGTTAAACTTTACGTAAATAAGTTGAGGAGTCCACTTTTACAGAAATATAATTTTCTTGGAGGTTATTAGAAATCGAAAAAAATATTTAGTATATGTTCTCGCCTTTTTGGTTTGAACAGACTTTTTTATTTGATTATGTTGTTACAAATTTTGAATTTATTTTGATATCTGCAAATAATGTCAAAAAGTAGTTCCCATTGTAGTACATAAGCTGAAATATACATTGTTTAGAATATTGCAGTTCCACTTACGAAACAGTTTTTAATGGTTATTAGGGATTCTCTCATGATCTGTTTGGAGATCCAAGAGATAAGAATAGATAGTATGTTGTAACCCTTAAAGCATAACACAATCATTTGTATTAGAGTTTATGTTCAATAATTTTAATAATGTATTTTGGAAATTGTTTCAAATCAACCGAAGATTTCCTATTTTTCCCAACTTTCCATCCAACGAAATTCAAACAAATACAGAAAAGTGCAAATGTGTAACGGAACTATTAAATGCGTTTTTAATGGTTTAGACATATCAGAAGATATACTAGAAAAGCTGTTCCACAGAACCGTATGACCGCTTAAGTGCTTTTTGGCATCGTGGACGTTGCGAAGAATTAGTAATTTACTTTCATCAAGAAGCAAGAACAAAGGCTAATTTTAATTTGTTCACCGGGTGGGTGGGGTCGAGATGGTGGTGAAGCTTGGTTTGCGCCTGATCCCGGATTATATTTCATCCAAGGCATTCATTTTTGTGTAAAGAGATTTAGAAACTTTTCCAACATATTCGATGGTTCTCCTCTCCTGTGCATTTGATCATGACTGACTAGGAAACGGTGCATCGTAAGTTCTTCAGCTCTGAGCAGTTTCGTGACAAAGCGACCACTCTTTGCGTGTCCCCCACCAATTTGATTAAAATAGATGTACTAATTCGGTTGGGTGTACAGGCAAGTAGAAAAGTATTTAAAACCTTGACTTATTATTTCAATATATCTTAAATTGTCAGTTTGAGGCAAAGTGAAAATATCTATTTATTTCTTTAAAAAACATACTAATGGTTACAAATTTTATTTTCTTGAGTATATTTGACCTTCTATAAGATATTTAATAAGTTTCCAAAATAAAATGAATATGAAATTATTAATTATTTTGTCGTAAAGGCACAAATGCTACTTTAAACTTAGTGGTCGAGAAAATAACAAAATCCCAAGTTCAAAATTTTTGTATTAATAGAAAATTGTGCAAAAAATAGTGAACAGTAAAGAAAAAATTATCGTTATTCAATTTAATTTCAAAATGTTATTATCATTTAAAGCTGAACCTCTCTTTTTTGCTACAGTTCTATCCAATTAATTTCTTGCTATTACCAACTTATCTTCAGAATAGATCTATTGTACTACTATTGTACTCTTCATCTTCTCACCCTGCGCTCGGCTGCAAGAGTATCATGTGCAAACCTAGGTAACTTGTAACCTTTAAGTATGTAGTTTATTTGAACTCACATTGATTTTTGTACTGCCATTCCATCTGCAATGATCAATGTCCCATTTGCAGCAAATAGAACACGTTTTACTAAAACTATGTAATGATCAATATTGCATCTGCATTTTACCACTTGTATTACTATTGCTATTACCATGAGTTAGCTATTGGATTAACATTGATTTACTATCCAAGGAGTAAAGCTCTTCTTGTCAATGACATAAAACACATTACCCCAAGCGATAAGGACGCCTGTAAGAAGTCAAACCCGAATAATTCTTCTGCGCCTGTGTCATATTGCCTTGCAGCCCTTGATACTTCCAGAAGCCGCCTAACCTCTCGCGCCTTCACGAGTTGCAGCTACCGTTTCCCTGCTTCGTTAGCGCAAACTCTTCGTTTGATTGATTGATTGGTTTTTTCGTGTTTCTGGGCACGTCAACTGCTTTGGTCATTAGTCCCGTTAGTGTAGGGCATGTTTTTTCTCGGGAGATGGCTGTGAGATCCGCTGGATGGTGAGATCCGGCGCCGACCTTCCGTCGACTAGTGCGGTTTCCCCCTCTCCCACCAGCAGGGCACCGCCCCAGCCGGGACAAGCTCTAAGCTCCCGACAGGTCTCCCTGAATGTGTGGTAGTGTAGTGCATGTTAGTGTAAGTGTGTGTGTGAGGGGAGAGGATAGGACAAGGAAGGGGAACGACAGATCACGCGCGGTCCGTGGCCCGTTTGTTAGGGTACTGCTCCGGCATTCGCCTGGTGTTGATCGGAGAAACCACGGAAAACTACCGATCAGAGAAGCCGGCCGCTAGGATTCTCCTCCAGACAGCGACTGAATTCGACCTAGCTGAAAAGCTAGTGTCGAAAATCCTGCCGCCGTCAGGATTCGAACCTAGGACCTCCCGGTCAGAGGCGCTGCAGTGGCATCAGTTGATGCACTGAGCTACCGCTCCCGGTCAGCTCTTGTGCGTGGGACTCCATTGGAGTTGGCGTTGCTTTCAAAGCCTTCGGTGGCTAAAGGCAGTTAAGCGTCGTAAAACTAGTGGCAAGAAGTACACATTAACTTAAGAAAAATATTATTAACAGTTCTGATGCTTCTAGGCCCGTAACGTATTCTGTGAAAGGTTATTTCTTCCACTTCTTTTACCTGTTCTTTTGATATGAATTGCAAAGATACAAGACTTGTGTTTGGCTATATTACTGCTTAAATGAAATTGAATATCCTTTCATTCATTCTCCTGAAGTATATTGTTTTGTAAAATGTACAACATGAGAAGCGGGTTGTTTGGGAGAAATTTAAAGTTATTTAATTGTTTATAGTTAAAATGCTGGGAGTGGATTCTGATGCTCGAGAAAATGAGCACAGATTATCTTCTGCTCCATACATCACGTACAGTGTCCACTGTTATTTGACTAAATAAAGCAAAGCAAATCAAATTAAATACTTCATGTAAGAGGAAGAAAAACAATGTAGTGTAGTTAAAACAATGTAGTGTAGTGTAGTTAAAACAGTGTAGTGTAGTTAAAACAGTGTAGTGTAGTGTAGTGTAGTGTAGTGTAGTGTAGTGTAGTGCAGTGCAGTTAAGCGTAGTGAACGCGATCAATGAATTAAAAAAAACTTGCCAAACTTATATAGCTTATATTAAATTTTAGCATCACCGACATATCATGACAGAGTTGAAATATTTGTTATAATACTTAATATTAGTAATAGTATGATTATTGCATGTTCGGTTTGTACTGTACTCCTTTATTATTATTGTTATTATTATTAATATTGTTATTTAACTGTCACCGGGTCATACCCAATTGCAGTTCAAATAAATGTATGTATGTATGTAAGAATAATGGTCTCATCAGCACATTCTCCGCTATTGTGAGTCAGGCAAAGGCGAGAACATCTGGGACTACATGTTGCATCAGAATCCTAACCACACTCTCGATGGCTTGAATGGAGACGTTGCTGCGGATTCCTATCACAAGTACGAGGAGGATGTGCGTCTCCTCAAGGAAATGGGGGTCGACTTCTATCGCTTCTCCATCTCGTGGCCGCGAGTTCTACCCAATGGCGATTTGAGTGTTATCAACCGTCAGGGCATCGATTACTACAATCGACTCATCAATGCACTGCTTGCGAACGGCATCCAGCCAATGGTAACCATGTTCCACTGGGATCTCCCGCAGGCGTTGCAGGAGCTCGGTGGCTGGGTGAACCCTTGGATCGCCGACTACTTTGAGGACTACGCGAAGCTCCTCTTCGACCACTTCGGGAACAGGGTAAGTAAGAATTAACTTTTGCGATGCGGTCAGAATAATTATAAATAATCATTAATCGAAAAATCACATGACGTTATTCGTATGTCACTGAGCGAGGGATCATCTGCCTTATATAGATAATTCCCTCAAACAATGTCATTGGCTACGATGGAGCAATAAATTTCACTTCTGGATATTAAGCAGACTCGTAAGCAGATTAACTGAATCTCCTTAACAATCTTGAAAGTAAGGAGTTCCATAAATAATTTTATAGACAGACAATTGACAGAAACAATTCTTTATTTCATGGTTCCCGTCATTATTTGCAACAGTCAATGACCCCATCTCGATCAGGTTTTTCGTCCAGTTTCCCTGATCCATTGAGCAAATGCTGAGATGGCCCCTTGTTTTGCTTTTGGACATAAATGTAACTTCATTTTCTGTGCACGTCTTCTAGAATTCAGTGGGAAATACAATTATTCAAATTATCGTTTCCATGTTGTCGCGGCAGGAAGTAATAAGAGCCAAAATTTATTGCTTATTTATCTTTGAAAATAGATTTTATTACATGGAGTTTTTTTGTTGTTTTTTCTCCTTTTCAAAATTCAAAATTTATTGCTTATTTACCCTTGAAAATAGATTTTTTTACATGGGAGTTTTTTTTTTTTCTCCCTTTCAAAATTCAAAATTTAAGTAGTATATGACTTAGTGTGTGATCACAGAATTTTGAAAATGTGCACACAATTCACTTTTTTTCCCATAGCACTGTCTTTACAAAGTTTTGAACTGTTTCTTTTGACGTAAAATAAATAAATAACAGTTGCGGGGAGATATTGTCCCCATCATCAGGCAAACACGGAAGAGGTCGTAATATGAAAATAAAGTCATGCACAAGCGAGAAATCGTGTCAGGCTCTGTCAACATTGGCAGGAGAGAGAACGAAGGAAGTTGTCGAGAGCATTGTATTTATATTCGTAATTCTTATTAAAACTTATTGGCTTTTTCTGGGTCAAATTTACATTTTCTTCACCTCAGTTGCTCTGCTTCACCTCATGTTGCATTTGCCATCTCTCTTCCTTCCCCTACCCTCCTACCGCTCAACATACCGTCTCATATAAATACGATATCTTCAATGCCATCCTAAGACTAGGACACTTCCCTGATCAATGGAAAATCGCTCAAGTAATAGTCATCCCTAAGCCCGGCAAACCAACACATGAAGTTGTATCATACAGACCTATTAGTCTACTGCCAATATTATCAAAAGTTTTTGAAAAACTGCTTCTGTCACGTTTAAATCCACTTCTACAAGAAAATGAAATAATACCTCATCATCAGTTTGGGTTTAGACAACAACATTCGACTGTAGAACAAATTCATCGAGTAGTAAACGAAATTAGTGAATCGCTAGAAAATAAAGAATATTGTTCTGCTGTATTTCTAGACGTAAGCCAGGCTTTCGATAAGGTTTGGCACCCAGGTCTATTGTATAAAATTAAGAAAAATCTACCGTATCCTTACTATCACTTGTTAAAATCGTATCTTACAGAGAGATATTTTCAAATAAAATTTAACGGTGAAACTTCAAAACTTATCCCTATAAAGTCAGGAGTGCCTCAAGGAAGTGTGCTTGCACCTTTCCTTTATTCATTATATACTGCCGACATCCCATCATCTGTAAACGCATTGACAGCAACCTACGCGGACGACACAGCCATCTTAGCTCGACATGAAGATCCAGCAGAAGCATCTCGTCTCGTAGAAGAACATCTGCAATCCATCCACAAGTGGCAGAAACGCTGGCGCCTCAAGATCAATGACAAGAAGTCTGTCCAAGTCACCTTTAGTCTGAAGCACGAAACGTGTCCACCTATAAAAATCGGATCGCAATGTATTCCTCAAAATGACTCGGCAAAATATCTCGGACTTACTCTGGACAGAAGACTGACATGGAAAATACATATAAAGAAGAAAAGAAAAGAATTAGACCTAAAACTTAGAAGGTTAAACTGGCTACTTGGAAGAAAATCATCGTTAAGCATCGCAAACAAAGTAATTGTGTATAAAGCAATATTAAAACCAGTATGGACATATGGAATTCAACTTTGGGGAACAGCTCAAAATTCTAATGTTGAAATATTACAACGCTTCCAGTCTATAGCCTTAAGAAAATTTGTAAATGCCCCCTGGTACGTAACGAATGCAACATTACACAAAGACTTACAGATTCCAACTATAAAAGAAGAAATCAAGAATACCAGTGCAAAATACCTACAAAGACTACATAATCATCCGAATATTCTAGCCATCAACTTACTAGACAATAGTGACTCCTACAGACGACTTCAACGCCATCATACTCTAGACCTTCCACATCGACTTTAAATTATTCATTTCAGAAATTATAATTAATAGTTAATTTGTATTAATAATGTATCCTTGGTGGAGTACGGTCATGGGATTTTACTCCTCTCATGTATTTGTTTATGTAAATCTATGTAATTTTGCCAAATGTTTGTTCACAAACAAATTGCAAAATAAAATATAATTTAAAAAAAT
>BLKR01010038.1:0-72606 GCA_011170035.1 Teleogryllus occipitalis
ACAAAATTCTCGGGAGGGGGCGCCTGCGCAGGGGAAGCAAATTGGTGTGTGCCTGGACACTTGGGCGTGACAAAATTCTCGGGAGGGGGCGCCTGCGCAAGGGCAGCAAATTGGTGTGTGCCTGGACACTTGGGCGTGACAAAATTCTCGGGAGGGGGCGCCTGCGCAAGGGAAGCAAATTGGTGTGTGCCTGGACACTTGGGCGTGACAAAATTCTCGGGAGGGGGCGCCTGCGCAGGGGAAGCAAATTGGTGTGTGCCTGGACACTTGGGCGTGACAAAATTCTCGGGAGGGGGCGCCTGCGCAAGGGAAGCAAATTGGTGTGTGCCTGGACACTTGGGCGTGACAAAATTCTCGGGAGGGGGCGCCTGCGCAAGGGAAGCAAATTGGTGTGACAGGGGGGTCTGTCGCGCGATGCGACTCATCGCAATATTAACTAATTGGATTCTTGCAAATATTCTGCGCTTTTGGTATCATTGTTTTAAAGTAAAAATAGCTTTATTCTTCAGACTTTATACATTTCTGACAACCTGTGCTGCAGAACAGGGGTACCCTGAAAAACTGAACCTTCAAAAATGTTACAGAAGATTTAAAAAGGTCTCATTTTGTACACTTGGCCCCAAGAAACAATTCTTGTATCCTTTATGGATCCAAAACCCAGGTTTTAAGAGCCTAGGACACATTATTTCCTAGTTATGTATGATGATAAAGTGTGTTATAATATGATGTGTGTGTGTGGATTACATGTGTATCCACTATTTTCCTTCATAATAATCCAAAAATATATAATAATTCTAATTCTTTTTGTCTTAAATCTCGTTTTCGCTATCTAATGCTGATCCTATTCAGAACTAGTATCATTAGAACAAGTATGGGGTTTTGTGTTGATGGTGACTATAAATAGAGCTAATGACAAAACTAGCATCTTTCCTTAGCTTATATTTAGAGGGGATGAAAAAAGTTAATTGTTGCAAAACACAACACTAGGCATCAAACGGTGAACTATGGTCACCAACACTCAAAGCAAAATTATCTTCTTAAACTGAGTAGTATACCTTTTAAGTACATCAGGTCTTGCACTTATGTATCTGTTTTATCATAAAATGTATGTAGTTTTATTTATGGATTAGTTTTTAAAAATCTAATGTGGGAAAGCTTAGAAAGTGTTCTTTCAGACATGAAAATAATACTCTATTCTCTTCTCAAACCAGGAAGAGTAATTAACCTCTCTATACAATTTAAATGTCTTAATAAATAAGGGTAGGGGATAATAAATAATTTCTTCATATCTTTTTAAATTCTTCGCTCTACCAAATGTACAAAACTACTAGATCCTACTGAGTGATTTCCACACATTTTATGAAGTTCACATGGAAAGAAATGAAATGGAAAAGAAAACTCTTCGATTCTAAAAGTGTATTAATGTAATACTATTTTAAATTAATAAAGGAGGTAGCTTAGTGTTGCAGGGGCTTGGGGCAAAATTATTGAGGGGGTATTCATTGAAATAGGTCTCAGTAGGAGTGGGATGTCCATACACCTGGGGAACCCTTCTATCCAATTAATTGGCTAAATCATATTATGCTATTTGTGTTGTGAAGTAACAAGTAGTGACAGTTATGTGGCAAGCTTATGATAACACAAATATTTTGATTTGATTTGATTTGACTCATTTTGTCAAAGAACTGCTGTAAAATTTGTATGTGAAGTATGGGGGAGAAGAATAATGTGTGGAGATTTTCTTGAGTTCTAGAATCTCTTCCCCACCTTTTTACCACTTTTAGCTAGAATCTTAATGTGGATGTTTTATAAGACATATCTCTTTTTTCATTTGTCTCTGCATATATACTTGCAATTATAAATAACATCTACCTCTCAAATATATCAACAATTTTTTACCACATCAGTCATCATTGTAAATTCAGCACAACTAGAGCAACGATGTAAAATCAACAATCTATTTTAAACTTTAATAAGAGCCTGGTATTACTTCTTGTAAATTGTAGCTGCTGTACTATGCATATTTTGAACCCGATACCTAGTTTAAAGAGACTGTCACTAATGTCAAAACAACAGAGTAGTATTATTAATGAAATTTCAATTAAAGAAAATTACTTCTAGTTTATGATTCTTTCAACTCAAAATAATCTTTCTCCCTAAAGTGATAGATTTTTTAAAATATAAATGTATATAATTTACTTTCATAATTCATTTCAAACTAATGATTACTAAGGCATAGGTTGAATTTTTCTTTGAGGTAAATTTTGTATTAAATTTCTACTAATGTTGAATACTTAGATAACTTTCCATTAAGCTTGTTTGTTCTGATTGTTGTAAGTAATAATAAATGATAGGAATGGTTATTAGAACTTTAAGATTGGTCATTATTAAAGATGCAACAAATACTACATTTTAATGTAGAATCCATCATGTTTTGTTTTATTATTTGCATTTGGTCGACTATGAAATCTAAGAAAAACAATGATCTTTACAGCAATATTGCACTTCATTAATCCACATAATCGTTGTATATGAAAAGTCCATTATCTCCCTCTTGAATGCAATGATCTCCTTGAAATTTATTAACTTTTGATCATGTTGGAACTGAGAAATAGATTGCTTTCATGTTCATTTGTAGACAATTTGAAACATTCGTAAAGCATAAAATCCTGTTATTTGAGGCAGTTAACATATTAAAATCTTCTTTGTTTTCCTGTCACAAAATACACTAATAAAAATGAAAATCAGTTCAACTAAGAAATTTATTTGCAATAGCAGAATTATAAGATTAACTATTGGTCAACTTGATTTGCCACTTGTGACAAAAATATTACAAATTAATATATACACTCATACAATTAAGTCAATATCAGTTCTACAGTTCAAATCCAATAAAAAAAGGCAACTTGTACTATTCAAATCCTTATTGTAAGTAACTCATCACAACTTCCTCACAATTAATGCAGTTTACTGATGAGTTACTTGAAATAACATAATAAGGAGTTCATAACAAATTGCTAGTGGCAAATCAAGATACCCACAGGTAAGAAATTATACTATTCACGTTCTGAGAGAGTTTCTTTACCCAACTATTAATAAATGCATTATTTTTCTGTCAACACTTAGTATTTTGCTTATACATACATTCTTCATAAACATGTGTTATATCAGATCCAAATGTACAAAATAACACTAGACAAAAATCACACTATCATTATACAACTTTCTTTCTGTTGTTTTAAAAATAATTATTAAAAATTCTGGTCCAATCTAATAATGATTAATATTTAAATTATACAAGAAACACTTAACAGTATTCTTACATTTAAATAGCACAACTACATTTCAATACAGATAAATTGAACATAATCTATACATACAGAAATGTCTTTGAATGATATTTCAGGGAGTTCAATATACACAGATTCAAAGAAACAATGTAAGGAGGGTGTTTTCTATCACAATATTACCCCTTGAATGGAGGATTGAAGTTAAATTTTTTTGAACTTCAGTCTACATGGTAAAACACTTAGGAATGTATGTATTACCTTAAAACTACAACAATCAATTTCTGTTAAGGCTTTGGGGAAGGTGTTACAATATCTTTTATACTGAAATGAACAATAAATTGTTGTCCAGAAAATTATATAATTTTATTTGGTCAAATATGGCTAATATTCTTGCTAAGTGACTCGAGCAAAAGAGAAAATTTAGTACGATTTAGTTTTCAATGTTTGGCAATTTTCGACCATATTATTTCAAAGAATTATTTTTATCAATTTTGAAATTTCTAATTGATGTACAAATTAAAAAAATTTAAAAAAATTATGGATCATAGAAATTATTTAATATTTTGATATATTTTCAAAGTGGAATCAAGGCACCTACTGATCAGATCAAAGGAGAGGCAAAATATTTATATTTTTAAAAGAATTCTGAAAAAAATACAATTGACAGCCATGGCAACAAAAGTACATGAAAAAAAATATTTACTACATATTAAATATATTTTATAGGTATTACCCTATCACAGGATGTTTTTCATAATTTAGAAATGTTAAAACGAATATAGCACTTTTCAAATGAAATGTGCACTGTACATTCCTCCCCAGTTAGTGAACAGTTTTTCATAAAACAGAAAATGATGTATTTATATTTGATTTATAGTTTCAAATGAATGTTTTCCCTTGAAGGTCTCTATATTCAATAACACCTGGCACATTAACTATTAATTATCACAAGACTTTGTTTCTTTCTCAGGGAACATGAGGTAATGATACACTATATGTATGTATATATGTTTTCCTTGAATATAAAAAGAGGAGATACTACTTTTGAAGCATATTACAACACATACTAGGACAGTTCAATGTGGTAATAAAAGTTTACTGGTATTTGTAAAATGGTCTCCTTAGTTAAAATGAACACACAATCTAAGAACCACAATAAGGCATAACCTATGGTAGGATCAACATTAGATGAATATGATTCAACAATACTGTGCAATAACATTGTTTATTAATAAAATGCTATGTAGAATATTTCAGCTCTTTATGGGTTCGTTATTCTAAATCACAAGGAAAAAATATTTAAAATAGTATGCAAAAAATTTCATAAACTTGAATACAAGATCAACTCATATTTTTGAGATGTCCATGAAGACGCATAAAGGATTTTTGGCATATTTTAAGAAAATAAAAACTAGAAATAATTTTTTTTTCAAAACTTATGCATTTTGAGAAAAACCCAAAGAGAAGAATAATAAAACAAAGTTGAACCGTATAAATTATTATTCAGAAGAACAGTTTCATTTTTAATAACAATGTTTCAGAGGGACATACACCCTATGTCTCAAATTTGAATGCTCAATGAGTTAGTACAGAGCAATGAAGAAAACTGTTCACATAATCATTTTGAGATTGCAGCACACATAATGGGCAATAGAAGAGGAGCTTATAACAATACAGGTAGATACATGATTGTGATATTTTACTTTCTGTATTTACAAATGATTTTTTAAAGTCTACAAATTTTCAAACAATTACTATCACTTCAACACTTAAGTATGAACAAGTCCGTACACAAATCCTTTTAAAAAGTTTTCAGAACTTGAATTATGTAGCATTAACAACAACAGTAACTAACAGAACTTCTAGTTTACAATATACACACTTTGGGTCCATGTATATCAGTTAGGTATTTTATTAGTATTTGTCATTAACTTCAAATGTGCATGATTATTTCACTCATAATTGTACAGTATTATACACCATACAAAGAGAGTTGTCATCTACCATTGTATTCACTGTAGCAGAGTTCATGCAGACTAAAATGACACTGAATTATTTGCAACTGAACTTTTTGTGTGGTTAAGCCTCGACATGGTTCTTATTAAATTAACCTATAAGAATCAAAGATTTAATGATATAGGAAAGTAGACCACAGCTGTTAAGTGGAGCCATTGTTCAATTTCACTGGATATGAATACTACTGACTCTTAGATGTAAATTGCATTTACAATAAATTGAAATATTTATATGAGTGAATTATATTTAATCTTTCAATGTCCCCAAAATAGTCAGTTCATGTAATCCAACCTACACCAGTTACACATCAATATTAAAGAACTAAAATAGTGCTAACCAGTCATGTGAAATGCCACTAAAGTACACAATTGAAAACTGAACAATGTTGACAACAAAATAAATGAGATGGCAAAATTCACAGGATAATACATTTTTTATATTAACTAATTACATATTAAGGAACCTGAAACCAATTATTTTTATAAATGTAAGTAATTGATACATGCTAGTTTTATAATATATATTTTTATATTCCAATAATTGTGTATCCATGGTCATTGATTTCACCCAAATTCCTAGCACAATTTACACATGGACTAGCAGAATTGATAATGATACATATGCTGAATCTATACACAATACTAGAATACATCTAGAGAATACAATTCTAGCACTTGAGAGAGATAAAGTACTTAATCCAACTGAGAGAACCATATAGAGGTGAACTAGAGTATGTTCCCATGAATTGAATTGAGTTCTGTAAGACACAAATTTTGATATCATCCAAATATACAAAAAAAAATATCATCCACATTAAATCAACATAATGAATTCTAACACATACTGTACTTGGTTTTGAAAATTTAATGAATTTACTACTCATAATTGTGTGTAACAAAAACTCTCTGAATATCCTTATGAAACAAATATTTCAATACCAACTAAAGATATGTGGGTTATTTCTATTTTCTAAGATATATAGTGTTTTTTGTAGATATACAAGTATATATGCACATTCTTTTAAGTAAGTTCAGAGGATCTTTTTTATAAAACACATTTTTTAATAGTTCAATATTTCTTTGCAGCTTATAATCTAAATTATAATTAGTATATATTAAGACTAAAATTATAATTGGTCAAGAGATGTAATGGTTTCAGTGTTTTATTACTTTTTTAAAATATGATACGTATAGACATTGATAAGCAGACATGGTATCATGACTTCCTTTTATCCGTATTTCATTTTTCCTGTTTATCAATTTATAATATATATGTATGTGGTTGCATTACTTGTCACCATAACCATTCATATAATTTTCATATATGTTCAACTGCCTTCTGACCAAACAATGAAAAGTTATTTTGTGTTTTTGTGACCAATAGAGCTATTTTTGGAATTATTGTATTTAATGGTACATCTCAATATAGATTGGTGGTCATAATCACCAATATAATTGACATAATGTTTCTTTTTTATTTTCTAGGGAACGCATAATCACAAAAATGAGTAGAGGAAAATAGCAGTATTTCAGCTAGGTATTTGAAAAGTAAATTTAACAGTGTTGATTATGATGACAATAATAAAAAGTAAGAAATAAATAAATAAGTTAGTTTACAGTACAAACAATGATTTCTATATGTATTACATTCATTTATAACTAAAAAAATATATTTATTCATTATGATAGATGGGCACATATATGTATATCTCATAGAAAAAATTAAAAAATTGATAGATTCAGTAATAGAAAAATAATTGCCCACGTGAATAATGTTGAAAAAGAAATAAAGAGATACTCATGTGACTTTGAAAACACCCAATATTCAAGTACAATTGAATAGCAATAAAGAACTTTTCAAGAGTGCTGATAATAGCATTATAATAAATACTTACTAACTGAATAGAGATCTAACTAAAAGTGGCATGAGACTCCCACCAATTTCTGTGCACTGCTAAAAAAATATATATGCCCATAAATTTTTGAATGAAAATATCCTACGAAATAAATAAGCTCTTTATGAGTAATTACAGCATCAAGTTTTTCTACTGCAGCATTTGGGCAAATTATGAAACACATTTCAGATAAAATTAGTTCGATCATAATGTGTTTCTTCAGTCACAAAATTTTGACAACAAGAGACAAGCAATATGCAAGGGTTGTGATACAATAATAAATATGAAGTTGTTACTTTACTACTCAATAACATAATGAAAGAGTATGCCACACATCAATAAATAAAAATATGAAAATACAATATTGATTCCCAAGATGTGACTAGTGAGAAAGGAGAAGAAGAGAAGAAGAAATCACAAGAGAAGCTTTTGCTTAGAATAGTGTCATTAGTTATTACCAGCAAAAATAGAAATGTTTATGGCATTCTTTTTTCCAATAATGAACTCTTGTCATATAATTTGGAAAAGAGTACGAAAAATAAAATGAGATTGAGCTAGAAGGGGAGTATCAAAATATTATGATTGAATTCTTCTGAATGTTTTATTCAACATTAAGGAATTAAATTTTATTGTTAAAATAATTGTCATTATTCTCATAGTAGGAAAGAAGGAGTTATCATAAACTTCTATTTTTGATGAATTATGGAAATTATTTCTGACATTTAGAATAAGTTATATATTTCTTTGAAAGAAGGTTTAGCAGATAGGAAAATGATAATATGCAGTAAATAAATTCTTAATGATCATTAAATTTGTGAAAATTTTCCTTATGTCCTGAAGAACCTGGGTACCTGAGAAAGTGTTCACAAACTATAAAATTTCATTTACAATAAATGATCATTTTATGTCCAGAATTTTAAATTTGTTTTACATTATTTTAATGTGCAAATATTTATTTCATTTCCAGCAAAAATGAAATTTTGATAGCTGAAGACACCAATGAACATTTAGGAGTTATACGGAAGTGAACAAATGTCTTTCCTTATATCAGTTAAAGAATACATCAAGACAGCAAATGTAGAAAAGGAATTTGGATGACTGCAAAAGGCCATGGGTGTCTTTAGTACATTTATATCACTTCCATAATTTGTTCACAATCTTATTCTTCACTGTTAACATACAATGTTGGAGAAACTATTGTGAAGATACACAAAAATATTTATTATTCCCAGTGGTTTTCTGTTGAATTTTTTTCATCTCCAGAAATATGTTTTTACGAGAGGCAAAAATATATAAAACTTAAACATGTAGATTTACTCATTTTTTTACTGAGTAAAGTTTTACATTCTATTTACTATAAAACTTACATACAATGTGAAACAAAAACTTTACAAAATTTGCTTACAGATGAATTCATCTGCCACACTTTCACACAAGTTAGTCATGATTTATAAAATTTGCTTCTTGCAATGTTGGCCTGGGCTAGTTTGTAGCACTATTTGTAAAGTAGGCAAAATAACCCAGGTGATCCTTGCAACTCTTGTGTTATTTGGGTTTGGCTCTTGATATTTACTTCCTTTCTTCTACATCAAATGATAATTCTTCATTGGATGAGTTCAGTGTTAATAACATGATATATTTTTGTGATAAACTTTTGCTACATTTTGAAGCAGGAAAGCTTGAGCTAATGCTTCATTTTACATTGTAGGTTTAAATACATTGTATAATAACTTAACAAATTAAATATTTTGGATTTCATCTTCTTCCCCTTCTCTGTAGATCAGGTATTCTCGTGATGACTTATTGTAATTTCAAACTTCATTTCATTCTTAACACTGGTTTCAATATTAGTGAATTCATTCAACTCTTTATACAACACTACTAACATTTCTAACAGCATGGCAAGCATGATTATGTATTTATTTGTAATGAATTTATTTATGTTACAATGTTAACTTTTTTCAATATTTTACATTTATTATTGTAGCTGCAGTCTACAAATCGCAGTCTCTTGTTAAATCAACTAAACAAGTTTACTAAAAGGAAAAAAGTGAATAACAGGCTTTGCAGTTGCAGAGCGATGTCTTCTCTCTTTCATCTTATCTTAGGAGTGAAATGTCATTATAACAACTATTCACAGTCAAATATAAATTTTCGACCGTAGCTGAGCCACTAGTTGTTTTTATGTACATCTTCATTGCAACACACATTTACTCTCAATAGTGGATTTTAATTCGCTTACTTGCGTTTCTATCGTATTTTTCAATTCTGAAAAAAAGGAACAGGAAATTAGTCATGTGTAATTAAGCAAACAGAGTTTTAACGCTTTCCAAAATGTTTTTCACGCAAATTGAAAATTACAGGTAAGTAAACCAAGTGTGATTTCTTTGTATAATTATTTATCAATAAAAGTGATAATAACTTTTTAATTAGTTGACTTTTCAACATATAATTAAGATGATAGAAACAATAATGAGAATTGGGATGAAAAAATTGCACTGAAAAATCATGTAAAAATAGCACAAATAACTACACTCATGATTAATATTTGAATTCGTCTTTCATATTGCAATGCTGGAAAGCGTTAATAATCACAACAAGAAGACAACATTTAAGCGGCTCTATCACCATACTGATGATCTTTATGACAGATTATTTTCTTCACAAAATAATAATTATTTTTATTTTATTATTCAAGACAAGTTATCATCCCACTTATGATATATGGTTAATTAAACTCTTTCTTGATTTCATGAACTTATATCAGAAGTTTGAGAGCATCATTTATTGAAGAAATCTTTTATTTTCATGTAATTCATGTTTAAGATAGTATATCAATTAAATTTTATTTTCAGTAATGAATTAATTGATATCTCAAGATTGCTGTAAAATTTTCAAGGTAATGTAATTTAGTGAAACAATGGTTAACACTTTTGTTTTTCAATGCTTTTTCCTTTAACTTTTCAGCAAGTCCACATAAGAAAACTTATAGAAATAGTTACTGAAAGATAATTTTTGATATTGATTGTTAATTATTAATATTGCAGAATTAATGTTATCTCTTTAAACATATATCCATACCTTAATGACAAAAGAATATGATAATGTGTCCTCTAAAAACATTAAAGCTTAGTTTATACTCTCTTGTGTTTTGTATATGAAATATGGAGAATAAAAAGCTGGTTTCTTTAAAAACCAGCATCATTAGCCAAATTGCTGAACTACCCTCCTTGAAGTCATGGAATTTAAGCTATTTGAGACTCCACAGATTCCTGGATGGATGACCGTCCGGGAACCCCAATTACCAATGGTGCCAAGTCCCTGGCTTGGAAATGATAAAAAGCATTGACTGACTGTGATATCAAGAGACAAATGAAAAGTACCTTAACAGAGTATTACTCCTTTGTACAAATGCTTAATTCTCAAAAAGAGCTACAGAGATGTGTTTCATAAATGTGAGGTAAAAGTGGATGTGTGAGAGGGAGAACTACTCATATGAAAGGAAAGGTAGAAAGCATTTTGAGGAGGTCAGAAAGTATGACATAAGAAAAAGTCCTTTAGAGATACATGGAAATTTAAAGAAAAAAACTGTCAAGAATACCGAGTTTGTAAACAGACCATCAGGATTCAGTGATCTTTGATCAATTTTTCAAACAATTATAATAATTTTTTGTAGCATCTGTATCTACAGTAGATGATTCTCTATGGAATGCCAAAATACAATGCATTGCTATAACATCAAGAACTGTACAGATTAAATTTTTAAATCCATTCTTTCACTATTGGGAATATGCTGATATATCCTTTCATTATTAATTAGTTGCGCATCAAAATTGTATAACATTTTTGCAAATCATTTGCCACAAATATACACAATTCTTAGACAAGTGATCAATTTCTCTACCTGTTTTTCTTAATTTTTTGGACCAAATGCTATTTTGCATTTGAACAGTTGTGATTTTTGTCCTGAATATAAAAAATAATATATTAAATATGGATTTTGATTATGTTTTTTATATTATACAAATAAACCCTGGAGAGTACTAATTGACAATTGGTCCAAGATAACTAACAGTAAAGTGAAAATCAAAAAACTAAACAAGAAAAAACAACAAACAAACAACAGAGTGTGCAAGGAAAGATCTACTATTGAAATAGTAGGTCTATTTAATACTTGTTTGTAATATTGTTGAATCTTATTTTTCTAAGTTTAGGAGACTTTTAATCAGGCCTCATTTTAACTAAGCTAATTTTCAAGATGATTTTATGAGAAACAATGTTTTCATGGAATGAAGAAACAGAACTGAACATCTACAGATAACTTAAATCAAGTTACAACAGTTGCTAAATCTTATAGAATGAGATGTCATTATTCTCCATACAGAAAAATGAGAAAATCTAAAGCAAGAAGAATTTATTTATGACATGAGTGATTATAACATATTTTTTAATTGATTTATCATCTGTAAAAGATATTTGGTTTCTCCTCTGAATTAATCTACCATTTCTGCATATGACATAAGCTTCAGAGCCAAAAAAGCACAAATCAGTTAATCAAAATTATTCAATCTATTGAAATTTATTTTTGCTAACACTTCATGAATATTGCCACATGACTCTTCCGAGTATTAGAGGGAAATTGAATGGTAAAATATGTTCTATAAACATACAGTCAACTTTGGATATAGTGAACTTTTGATTAACATGAAACAGTCACTGGCCCTGGTTTCCATCTCATGTTTACAAATAAATGAGATGATTTGGTCATAGTGAACTCTTCCCATTAGATATAGTAAACTTACAGATAAAAAAACAACCAGCCTAAGGACCATGAATTTCCATAACCTAAGAGTTTGCCGAGTTTGCCTGTTTTCAGGCATAGGCTCTCTTGAATTATTTTTGTATTATTTACAGCAATGAAAGAGACTGAGGGAATTTACCACAGATGAAATTGTTTTGGTTATCTCTCTCAATATTGGTGATCCTAAAGACTTCATCAATGCAAACTGAGTGTGAAAGATAAAACTAAGTGAAATCCCATCTGACTATGATATCATAAATACTGTGAAAGAATCTTACAGAATAGAAGAAAAAAAATTTGATGACAAAGATATACAAGAAAAGAAAGTGTTCCAACAGTGCAAGAGGTACTCTGCAACAGAGAAGTTAAAGGATTTATAGATTGTACTAAGATATTTTGAGAGTTTGATCAGTGAAGAATCAAGTGTGAAGAAGCACACAATTTGGAAAAGAACCAGCAAAAGTTTTTTAATAAATATCTATTCATAGGAAACAGTAATAAAAATTTTATTTTAAAGCTCAATGAAGATGAAATTCTCAATTGTGGTATTTGGATTGATTGACTGATTAGTTTGTGTTTCTGAGTGCATCATCTGCTATGGTCATTAGTCCAGTAAGGGTAGTCCATGTTTTTTTATGGAATGAGGCAGTGATCTTTCCCCAGCTGGATAGTGAGATCCTGCTCTCACCCTCTCACCAACACATTGGCTTGCGGAGTTTTCTGCAACCAAGTACCTCCAACAAGCAGGCCACTGCCGCAGCTGGGACAAGGCTAGCTCTAAGTCCTGAACTGGTCTCTTGGTATGTGTGGTAAGTGTAGTGCATAAAGTGTGAGTAAGTGAAGGATAAGGATAGAAAAAGGAAGGAAAGATTGTGCGTGGTCTGTGGCCATCATACATCTGTTAGGCTACCGTACTACTCCGGCATTCACCTGGTGTTGATTGAAGAAACCAGAAAAAGCTACTAATCAGAGCACCTGGCTGCTGGAATTCTCCTCCAGACAATGGCTGAATTGGACCGATCTAGCTAGTGTCAAAAATCCTGCCACCATCAGGACTTGAACACTAGGACCTCTCAGTCAAAGGCTCTGCAGTGACTTTAGTTGATGTTCTGAGCCACTAAAGTGGGTTTGGATATTTTACTGAATCTTTGAAATTAACAAATCAATCACCCTGGAGAAACTTTTATTTTGACATAGCAGATATAGAGAAACTCTGATACAATGAACCAAAAATGTTGGTCTCTAGAGGTTTACAATAACCAAAATTAAGTGAACAATTTTCTGTTTGTCTAAGTTGAACATTGATAGCTAATGTTCAATATATAATAAAGAACACATTATTCAATGAAATATATATGAATTGTGTTTCTGCATTCTAGCAATTTTATAGCAATACAATTTATTGGGAACCCCTATCTAGCAGAGGTTCTAAGACTGTACTAAGTCTGCTAATGTCTTAATTCATCTCTGTTTATGAAATAATGGGATTGGAAATAATAGTGATGATGCCAAGATGAAAGGAAAGAAGATAACCCATGGAAACTGTAAACCTGAGAATCATCTATGATTTGACTTGTGGTTCTAAAGTATGAAACCAAGTACTTTGTCTATTGTCACAGGCAGCTCACTACAGTTGCTCTGGCTGAAATTATTTAAGAAGCAAACAGAAATAACTATTGTATCTTGATGACTTCTTCACCATAAATTACATGAGTATATAACATATTAATGTTTTGATTGAATAATTGAGGTTCAATCTTCCAAAAATCAATATTCAGTTAAACAAGTTCTCTTAAAAATGTTCTATAAATTGAACACATTAGTCCATTTTGAATACCTGTCCCATTTGATTAGGGCAATCATTAACTAAGCAACTAGAGTAAATCATGACTTAATGAAAAATTTAAAATGTGTAACAGTAAATACTACTGTCAATTAGAGAACAATTAAGAAAATCTACATTTGAAGTTTAGTGTAATAAGTTGGAGAAAAATACAAGTTTGCCAAAGAATTGCATTTTTATGTGAGGTGGGGATCCATTAAATAAAACTAAGATTTTTCTTTCTTTAAATTTCGTTAATCCATCTGTATCTAAATGTTTCTCATATCACATTTATTGCTTCATTTATATATGTGTTTCTGGCCACATCTTGTTTTCCTCACTATTTCTTGAATTTCCATTTACTATAGTATGGAAGGGGTTGATGTGGATTCCAGTAGTTGTTCACACAGGCACTCGATCCTACTTCTGTCTGATATCATTCTTGATAATACTTCATAACAGTGAATAAAATATTTATGATTATAAAATTAGATTCCTCAATTAATATTAAATTATATTTGTATTATTAAATAGACTCATTTTAATTTGATCATGTTAGTTAAAAATGAATTTCCTTCCAAAGTTCCATTCCTACCCTTTTGTTGAATTGTTTCAAGCTGACAGTCTCTTGTGAAGAAAAATTATAAATTTAGAAGTTACCATGTACAATTGTTCTTTCATTTTTATGTACAATATTTACACTTGTATGTTATAATTTTTATCTAGGTCATGATTTTCTGTGAGCGAGTGTGCTAAATATTTGAAGAACTGTCTTAATTATAGTGACTGTCAGCTAAATAATTTAATACAATTCATATTTCTTGAACCAGGGGTGTAAATTAAATCATAATGATTTAAAAACATTAACTAAATAAAGTGGAAACAAGGGAAGGTCAGGTAGTAGTTATTACAATGTAAATCCCAGTTATTAATTTTGTTACTTTTCAAAAAGGCTTAAATTTTTAATGTTCTCTTTCTTGTGGTTATTAACTTTGATCTGTAAGTACCTTTAAACTTTTATAGAAGAAGTATGTGTATTTCCATTTAACTTTGCATTCTAATTGGTTTTTCCTTGAGAGATCCAATAATACTCTTAATTTTTTTTTTCTTTTCATTATAACACAAATGAAATCTATCTTCACTCTTCAAAGCTGCTTTCTTTCAAAATTATAACTATTGTGAATTGCAACATGAATTCTGTATTGAAAACTCAAAAAAAGGATTTTCAGCTAACTTACATAAATATTAAAAACATGTGAGCAAATTTCTCCTGTAGATGAATTACACGTGTGTTTGTTTGCAATTCCTCTCCATATTGAACTATTGTGCCAAAGTTAACAAACCTATTTTTCCATTAAATTATAAAAATATAATTATTGACAGATCATTTCTATTGGTCAGTGTGTAGTATAAAAGTGTGGTTTTAGAATCTCAAAGTTTAATGTGTTTATATTCTCCATATTAAATTATGTTCGGTGCACACCCATGTAATTTTGGTTTGCATTGCAGTGCCGTGACACACCCTTTAAGCATCACTATTATAATACATTAAATATTCACCCAGATTTTGCATATTGCTGTGCCAGCAACTGCTTTGTATGGAATGTAAAGTCGAGTGTTAAAATCTGGGGAGATGCAAACGTTATCACTCTGTGATTGAGATGTGGAAGGCAAAGGCAAACCACCAGTCTCATCATCTTTCTTTATGTAATTAGCTGGTAAAAACAAGCACCAAGTATATGACACTTGGTTGGCTACATTATATTAGAGATATGTCCCTCAGGAAAAGAAAGAAAGAAGGAAAGAGAAAACAAGAAAGAAAGACAGAAAAGAAAAGAAAAAATGAAAAGAAACAAGAAAGAAAGAAAGAAAGAAAGAAAGAAAGAAAGAAAGAAAGAAAGAAAGAAAGAAAGAAAGAAAGAAAGAAAGAAAGAAAGAAAGAAAGAAAGAAAGAAGGAAAGAAAAAAAGAAAAAGAAAGAATAAAAATTAAATGTATTAATTGATAATTAAATACCATCATAATAGGTACAATACAGTAACTTTTAAATTAAACTTATTTGGATTCTGAGACATGATCTGCAGCACTTGTATTTCATGACTTATTTCAAAAATAGGAGCATGGAACGTGAATTCTGAAGTCTACATTATTGAACATTACAAGATCAATAATATTTGTTAAATCCAATGGTTCATTGAACCATTGTTAACACAGGAAGACGAAGAAAAGTGATAGTTTTCTAGGAAATTATTAAGAAGACGATATGAAAACCTTTGAAAGACTTTACTCCTCTTCAAATCTCAGCAGGATTCAACAGAATTTTATTTTAGACAAATACATTGCCTGCAAAATATTTACGGATGTGAAATAAATTACTTAGTTTTAAACATGTCTAATGTGTAAACGAGCATGTAACTACAAGAGTGGTAAGTTTAAACAAACAAGTGCGAAACCATGAGCTTATTTTTTTCCATCAGAGCAGTTTTCATCATGCCCTTTGCCCACATTCAATGTTTGCAATTTTTCTGTTCACTGAAGTTGTAGTTTGTACACATCCTCATTCTGTCATCACATCAGTCCCCACCTCCATCCTTGTTTCTGTTCTTGCTCCCTCACCTTCACCCCATCACCCATTATGTATGTTAACCCAGCCAATATCTCATTTTTGGGACGGTTTTTGGAATTTAAATATCTTGAATATAAGCAGTGGCGGCTCGTGCTTAGGTTGCACAATTGCACAACTCCCAGAAAATGAAAAAGATCTCATAATATCTTAGGAATATACATTTTCCTTTTAAAAAATTAATTATTCAAGATATTGAAACAGGGTAGTGAAGTTTTCAAAATAAAATAATTTCATTCGTGTGAAAGGTGTCGAAGTTAAAGTGCATGTTGCGATGTACTGGAGTTGAATTTAAGTGCCCAGTGGAAATCAAAGTCAGAACCATGTGTGCGAGAGGTGTATATGCCTTACGTGGACCCAACGCAAAAAAATTATGTAAGTAGTGTAAGATTTAATGGGACGTGGTACCGAAGACACTCACTTTGAGTATTTAAAAAACTCTCCTGCAATTGCCAGGATACTTGTGGTTACTGTTCACTGTGGTTCACTCTCTCTGGCACACAATGCACACATCCGACCACCTCTACATCCTCCCCGGAACTTCCCTTTCTCTCCAAACCCTCCTTTGGTGTCCCTTGCTTAGGGTGCCAGCTATCAGCTACCACTGCTACTATCTACACCTAAACCTAAACTACCCTATCTTAAAGCTACTATTTACAGGCACTCCTCACTCTCACAACACTTAACTCTCTCACTACCATTCCCACAGTAGTGTTTCAAGAGAGACTTTTATTTCACTTAGTTTTAATTGATTTGAATTGCGTACATTTTTACCTATATGTTCGTATTTTGAATTTTGGAAATAACATTTCCATCATTCGATGGAGGTGCAACCTTTAGTCTGTTGGGGCACCAGCCGCCACTGAATTTAACTATATGGAAAATTTTGTAATTTTGTATAATGACAAAAGATATGTCATTATAACAGTTAAAGACTTTTCATGAGGCAATGTTAGTTTATGCAAAATATTTTTTTAAAACTGGGTGAATATTTTGTAATCCATTTGGGTAAAATTGAAATGTCTGAGAGAAACTGTGGCGGGAGTATGTGCTCATAATGAATTGCGTCCCATGTTTGGGACATTGGCCCGATGTTGTTAGCCTACCCGCAACACACTCTGCTGTCATACAAGGAACAAACTAATTTTACACAGTGCATAAATACATAATGCTAGGCAATTTTATATTGTAGATAATAATTTAATGATTTACGCAATTTCCCCATATTATTTGCTATTTTATTCATATAGTATTCACAGTGAAATATTGTTAGAAGTCATTACTGATCAAAGAAATTGGTAATCTTTCAATTAGAAACAGATCTATTTTTCATGGAAAGGGGTTTACCATTGATGAAATTGTCACTTGTTTAGAAGATGAAGTCAGTAAAAATAAATATTTTGAGGAAAATGATTTTAGCATGTCCATTATTCCTCCTGATCCTGGACAACTGACTAATGAAGAAGATACTTCAAATATTATTTCCAATGCAGAGAAATAAAAGATGTAAAAGGTTATTGGTACTGACAATGGGTATTGATAGAAAAGAGCATCCCACAAACAAACCAGAATTTATTTCTAGATCAAAATCGAATAGTCCAGCCCCCTTATGGAAGTAACAACATCCAATGTATGTTGAAACAAACATCCCATCTTGCAGTGTTGATTCCATTGTGGAAAAAGTAAAATCAAACACCTTTTTATGTGTAGAAATCAATTTTACATGAAACAGTATTATTGTAACTATTTTTCCTTTAAAGATAAAAATTTTTCAAAACATGTAACAAAGATATACTAATTATATTTTCAATAGTAAGGACTCTCCAGTACTAGTAAATAGGAATTGGCATGGGCCAACGTCCCAATAATGGGATGACCTTTTTCTCAAAAACTATAAGCGTTATTGACTCAAAAACTTGGAGAAACACTTAAAATGCCATTTTAAAGTGTCAACAGTCAGATAGTTATTTTTCATCTACCCAGAGAGTTGCGGCCCTTAATGGGTTAATAATTATTGCAATTATATTATATATTATGCAATCATTTTATATATTATGCAATTTAGGGCAGATTGGCAATGCTGAAAGTGAAGTTAAGTAAATGCACATTAGTCAGAAAGAGTGTGATTCATAATAACGTTAGTTTTGTTGTAAATTATGTAATTGCTTCAGTTCAATAGAGTGAACATTTGTCAACTATTAATTATTTGCTTAAATATGATTAAACAAGCCAGAGAATGAAAAAATTGAGGTTGTTTAAAATAGAGCAATAAACAACATATGAAAGTGAAAAAAATTGAATGCTTCACAAGTATGGGAAATCTTATCTACAGTTGACTAGGTGAAAATTATTTTGGAAAGAATTGAGGGTATTAAATATGTTGCACCTATGTTTTATAGATGAATCACTCCTTCATAACATTAGTTCCATTTACAAATAATATACACAATTCGGAACATATAAAATAAAAATAATATTTCAGTTCACTAAATTATTAATGACCACTAGATTATTCTATTAGAACATTATTCAAATATTATTTTTGAGGCTACGTCAAAAATTACTAATACTTCTTTAATTCCATTTTTTCTGATTTCAAAGAATTCTGTAGTTAAATAAAAATTCTTTTCATTTAATACAGAAAAAATCAATAGTTGAGATGTATATCAATGGAATGATTTTAAAGGTTTTATTAGATCATTTAAATCTGTGCCTTTAACTCTGTGGATACCAAGGCAACTCTTATTTTTTTTCAAAATGATATTATGTGGAAATTTTTCAGTTGTTACTATTTAAGAACAACTACACTAAATAATTAGTTTTGTATGCTGAATTAAGTCAATAACTTAGCAGTTTTGTTTCCGTTGTTTTTCCTGAAATTAAGAAACAGGTACTCATAGATTTTGCTTATCTTAAGGAATTTGTAGCCTACAGATTTTAAATTTTTACTGAACGCCCCAGCACTGGTTGTTTCCAATTACTCCTATATTAATGTAATGTTTTAATTTTTATTAGTTTTCACCACTCAAACAGAGAACAAAATATCACTCAGAATTGTTTGGTGTTATTTGCAGTGAAGTACATTTACAGAATAATTTTCTGAACATTATTCCATGTGATTATTTAAATCAATTCAATTATATCCATACACGAAAAACAAAAGCGTTAACCATTTACCAATTGGTCATCTATTGGTCAGGGTCCAGGATGCAGCGAAGCTTCTAGCAGTCAGAGCCCCCACACATAGCAAGCGCGCAGATTATAGCCGTGCTCATGCACTGATTCTATTGGCCGTTGCCTTTTGTTTCATCGAAGAATTCTGGCATGCTATCAAGTGAAAATGATTTCATTTGCCATCATATACATTATTCCAATTTTCAACATGCAGTGGATACATGTTTTTTTGTAGTTTGTTTGCTTGCTTGCTTGCTTGCTTGTTTTACAAACAATTTTTTCATATTTTGGAATGAATTTGATTATGAGTAATTGAAACACAAGAGTGTTTGTGCAATCAAGTATCAAATGTTCACATCTAAATCTAATATATTATGTTTGTTAATGTGGAGAAATGAAAGTAGAGAACACTTGAAAAAAGTATAATAACACGCAACTTGAAGTAATAAAAATGTCTCTGAATTTTCAGAGCTGTTAGAAAGTTTAATCTATTCCTGATGAGCTAATATTTTGATACTACTGAATTCCTCAATGGGTTTGCTAGAAACCAATGCCGCAACACTTATATTCTGTGTCTTGTGGATGTAAATAGCAACACATTGTGCACATACTTTAGGGAGAAGAGGCTATTCTCTAGCAGGAAAAGGGAGGTCCTAATTAGCTTCGCTATGTTAAATGTCTCTACTCTATGTGTGCTGTTATTGTCTCTGTTATAGGACTTTGCCGGTGCGACGGGTTGTTGTGATGCTTTTGATATATCATGAGCGAGATGGTTTGTACTTGCCAAGCATTGCCAGGAATGCAATTCGAGCACAACTCATGCCTGAACTCTTCTACATACCTTGGATTCCATAAATACTAAAATGTTGCAAAAATATAACTGTAGAAAAGTTGTATGATTAATATGTAAATATAACCATTAATCTAGGAATCCATGATTGTGTAGAGAGATCTTCATCCAATATGGCGACAGAGCAGCGATTCTTTACTATGGTTTTGTTTGTATACAGGGATGAAAGCATTGTTTTGAGTGATTTTCTTAACAACAGAGGTATTATCAATCCTATGTATATTGTGCAAAAGTAAATGTCTGTTGTTCATTAACTAATTTTAATACATTTTTTATATTTTTGCAGATCTAATATTACTATTTATAGATAGAGACATTAATTTTAAAGCACATTAAAGAAGAAATACATTTTGTTTCTTATTGAGAGTCAGTATTGCAATACAGTAAGGGGCAAAGATAGTTTGATACGAGTTGGATTAATGGACATCAGTTGTTTTGTAGTTGTAAGCAGGTCCATTTAAAAAAAGCCCTTTGACTATAATGTATACATACTGCTCATAATAAACTGTAATATTTGGTCATTACTGGAACTTCCAGTACTACAATTTAATTGCAATTGATCAGCCTTCATTTTATTCAATTCACAATGCACCTGAGAGATAAATAATGGTCCAAGTTGAGATGAGGCTTCAAAACTTATTATTTTTCCTTAGAACCAGTCAGTACTATAAATATGTTTATTTCGCTCCACAGGTTGTCACTCTTGGAATATTCTATAAAGACCAAGTAGACTTTGTGGGCCTGGAATCTATTCTAGTAGTAAGAACTGAGGGGACATCCTCATACTTAGCTTTGTATGTACTTGACTGTTTAGCTGACCCAGCAACTGAATCACAGTAACTCCATAAATTGAAAGCATTCTTTTAAAAACTGCCTTAATCCCTGCTTCAACACTCTACTCACAGAGACACGAATGCACAACACCAACTAGAACTACGACAACACGCAAAGCAGTGTGGGAGCTCATGAACCTGTCTTACTCGTGAACTCGTCCTCTTCCTCAGCATTAGCCTCGCGCTCTAGTTCTTCTGGAGTTTTCTTCTTGCGCATTAAAGGATTAGGCTCTTCTTGCTGAATTTCTTGAACTTCTTCCTTTTTTTTGATGTTATACTACAACATATATTGCCGATGTTTATTTATGTGAAGTGTAACAGTAAATAGTAAATCATGAAAACAATTCGAGATTTAATATTACTTCTAAAGCACTAGTACTAAATCATGTTTTTATTAAAATTCATCGACAAAAGTATTTTTGCATATAAAAACAATGGATGTAACCAAAATATTTCACTGCATGCTTTTATTTATTTTATTATTCATTATTTTCCAAGAAAATATTTATTATATTTTGTCTCTCAGTTATTTGCTTTAAAACATTCATCACACTGCAAGTTAATAAATAAAATTCTTACAAAGTTCTCAAAGCAGTTAGTTCAATTATTTAAAGAGTTTTATATTTTTAGTTTTACAAATTATTTAAGGATATTTTCCATTATCACTGAACTCAATCAATCAATGAACAAGAATCTTTGACAAAATAATTTTAAGAATGAAGTGAAATGTGATTATAAGAACCTTTCAGAATTCTCAGTTCAATTCCATTTCCTTTTAGTATATTTCCAAAATTCATATTGAGACAACAAGAAATTTAAATGTTATTTTTCATTCAAAATTAAACAAAGTAGTTTTAACAATACTAGCTTATACATGATCTCTGCAGCACATCACATTATATTCACAGAAAAAAAGAATACATATCACATTGAGCAATAATTTATTTCCTTTTACCATAGAAGTTATAAAACCTCACATGTTACACATTGTAAATACCTTTCTTTGTAGCAACATTAACAAATAATTGAATCAATATTTTTTCAGACGTTCTTTACATGATAAACAAAAAAATTAGGTTTACTCTAAATTTGTAACTGGTGAGATAGGGTTAGTCCAACAAAAGAATATGATAGGCCCTGTGTATATTTAAGTGGCTGCATTTCCAGAGCAAATAATTTAGATTGTTGGAATTCCTTGAACATTTGGCTCTCCATTTAAACATTGCTGAATTGTTAAGATTTAGATGGTTGTCTGAAAAACTTGAAAATAAATATATTTGTCTTATTCTGATAGAGGTTATGAACATTACTCATTTTGAGGAACAGATCAGTGATGTGGAAAGTCATAAACTGAATGCAAAACAAATTGACTTTTTCTCATGTTGTCCACATGGGTGAAGACTATTCAATAATGAAACCATTAATGTTGTTTTCTAACATTTGAATTGTATTTTATTGTTTGTATAGTAATAATCAACATTTTAGTTGAATGAGTATCTTTCTTTTTTCCAGGAACTAAAAAACTGGAATATAAAATTAAATGTAATTTTTTTTTCTTTTCTGCCTTTTATAAAATAGATTTTTTTGGTTGTATCTATAGAAAATTAGCTCAATGCAGTTTTTGTTAAACTCAAATTATAGTACCTTGTTTTAATGTTTTTAACTATTTCATAAAAGTATTGATAAATTAATGTTCTTTTTGGATTTGGTCAACTTCATCTCACCAGTTAGTATATCCCAAAATATATATTTCATCAGTTACAAGTAAAGTGTTTTAATGTCAATATCAGTTCACTGAAACACCTAACTTAACATCTTTCACAAGAAAGAAAGTGTGAATTAAATTATAACAAACTGTTACAAGAAATCCTTATTGTTTGCTGAGACAAAACATTTGAAGGTCTCAATAACTTTAATGAAATTATCTTGATTTTGTTAAGTATCAAGACCATTATGGTGTTCAATGTATTAGTGTCTTTTTCATCTTCATCAAATAACTGCATAATTGTATTGTGCAGTGTAAGTGGGATGCAAGGTGAAGGAACTAATTAATATTCAGGCTGTCAAATGAGATCCACATCTAAAATTTTATTGACAAGATTTGATGACTGATAAGTTTGTTTTCTTCTTTTGTGTGACTAATTCATCATTAAGAACCAATAGAAAGTAAAATTAAAATTAAATACTAACACCTATAATTGAAATCTCCCATTGAAATCTCCTTGAAGTGACCTTGCAACCTTTGTTTTCTCCTCTTAAAATGTTTAGTTGGGGCATGGCCAATTAATATATGTATTGAACATAGGGGGAGGGGGTATTTTCTGACTAGTTTAATTTTGACCACCCTCACTTTTTCTTTTTGAAGTAAGGTTTTCATCTACTTGCCAAGACAATAATGAAAATTAATAATGATTTTGAAATTATTAGAATTTTAAATAAAGAAGACTATAACAACATTTTACAATCTGCTGTATCACATATGTCTCGCAAATCACACTTCCCAATCTCATCAACTTGAATAAGGACACATCTATGATGCTGAAAATTTCAATACAATGGGGGAAAGCACGGAGTTGCTTCGGTCAGTTACGAAGTAGGTTACCTAACTGCAGCAAGTTTGACCTACAGGTCTCCCCTTCATAACTGACAACTCAGATGAAGTGGAAAATAATTCAGCAATAGTCTCAGAATGAATCACAGAATGGTTTCGGTCGACTCACAAAATGTGAAAAATCAGAGAAGAGGAAATAGTATAGACTGCACAGAAGACAATTGTTTTGTCATGAGTAAAATTAGTAGCTGAAAAATCTAAACATTAACATAATATATTTACGCTTTTTGGTTTCACAAAATCATAAGTTAAGAGTTTAGAAACTATGCTTTTTTATTTTAATCTACAGGAGTGTTACTAATAAGATAAAGTCTATTAAAAATAATTTACTTTTTCTATAAAAACGTAAGCATGATTTTCTAAAACACGCTCCAATTTTTTTCAGCACACTTCATTTTCACAGATATAATACCTAATGTTGCAATTCGGTTAAAAAAGGGTTCCCTTTAAATTAAGAGTGGAGGAAACAGGGCACCGACTTTTGAACTGAGGCTTAAATATCTTTGTCACGTTGGTCATTGGAACAGCTGCTGGGATAATTGAACTGTTTAAAACATGCGTGCTCTTAACTGTTCGTGATTTCTCAGGAAAACATCCATACACAGAAATCGGGTAAACCGTTTTTGAGCGTATTTAAACCGTTTCTGCGTGTGATTGAGCGTATGCGTGTCCGACCGCTCTGCACAGTTAGATCTCTCCCGGTCAACCGGGGTTGTCAGGTTGGGGGATTTTGTTCCCAAAATGGGTACTTATTACGTTGTGGGGAAAGAATGGGGTTATGTAAATAGACGAGGAAATGTTTGGGTATTTCATTCGGAGTCGAAATAGAAATATTATAGATATCTGAATCTGGCGTCTTCCTGCAACTTCAATATTGAAGATAGAGATTTTTCTTAATAAAATCTGTTATTTAAAGAAATCTTGAAATAGGTCATGCACAATTTTTAAAAAAATATGAGAAGTTTAGCGTAATTTTGCAATTTTCGTATTTGAATATTCGAATTTCCCCCACTTATTTTGCTAAGGAGTTATCATGTTGCAATAAGTTGGAACACCGCGACACAGCAATTTGAAATTCTCGGAATAACTTCTCATTGTTGGGCGGTGTTCTTGGTGTGTGGAACGTAGTTTTGGATTGTAGAATTTGTGTGGATATATTACCTTTAAATGAATTTAATTTTCGGTCAAATGCGCCATGGTAGGTGATAATGAGTTTTATAAGTAAGGGTTAAGATGTATTAACATGAACAGAAATTGCGGTACTATAAATTTACGTTATCATTTTCATAGTTTCTTTAAAACATTATTACATACTTTCACACAACTTACAGACCTGTTAATCAGTTAGATTTATCGGTTAAAAGAGGTTTTATAATGACGAATTATGAATTGTGCCATATTTAATTTTTTTATTCCGACGCTTTAACAAGGCTCACTGCCAATGAATGCAAGCTACGCTATAACACCGCCAGTTCATTCATTTTCAAGTCCATATTTTACATCAAAATGAAAGGGTGATGTGTCCGCGTTTAGTTCACAAGAGTGATGATGTGAAGATGACAAAATCAAAATCAGATGACAAGTTGGGTTTGGACAGTTCTGAACATATAATTGTGTTAATTGAATTCATGATTTTTAAATGAAAATATATTAATATAAAACGTTTTAAATTAAAAAATCTCTTAATATTTTAATCAAGACGAGAGATTTTTGTGCGCAATTTTTGACACAGTGCACTATCCATTGAGTTTACTTCTATTAACATTCTTTGATAACCTGATTAGAAAAGCTTTTTCTAGAAATACAAGATTTCTCTCTTATGATTTTAAAGCGTACGTGAGTGAATAAATTTTAGTTTATTTCAATAATCTAAGAACAGTATTAATCGTGGAGCATATTTCATGCTTCGGTATTTTTTCTTGTAAAGGATAAACGTGACTAGAGATGATACCGGTATTTTCCATATACCCATTTTCATTTACTAAAATCTGCATTGACATTTCAATATGCGTGCGGTCAACATGTGTGAACGCGACTTCTGAGCCCTAGAAAATAAATCTGTGTCTGATAAATGGATTCTGGATTAACGTTATGATAAAAATAGTACCAAAACTGTCAGACTTTCTTTAGAAAAACATAATATGAAGAAGTCGACCAGAAAATTATCGAATTCAAAATTGTATTGTCAATTTAAATTAGGCTTAGGATTTTTCAATATCACTCAGTTGGTAAGAAATGATTCGTTGAGTTTAGATTTACTTACCCTACCTGTATTTCACGAAGCTCTTTCAGTTACATTCCCTACATGTACTTAACAAAGCTCTATCGTATAAGATGAAGGTAGGCAATAGAGAAAATGCATTACAATGCAACACGGTGCAATGGAAAATGTCATTTATTGTTAAAACAAAATTTTACTCAAGAAAGATATTCTAGAAAATATCACGAATTCTTAAAATACGGATATGGTACACTTCGGCCAGACTAGTTTCTAGAATATTCCACATTTGCATTGCACTCGCCGTTTACAAGCACACCTAATTATCTTATGTGATCGTGGGTATCAAGAAATGACTTCGAGAAGGTTTTGCTAAAAGAAATTGTCAGTTTACGATTTCTTGCTGTGTGAGCCTATTTCTGTGAGGTTATGTTTGCCAGCAGTTGGCTTCCTCGTTGGATGGACTGATTCATTGAACAGTTAGATGTCATTCTCGGCACGCACACATTAATCTCACACGGTAGCAACCCGGAGATCAACTGTAAGAACGGCCATTTCTGATGACCAGCACGCGAGAGGAAAATATTCAAGGTGACTTCCATCAAAGCACATCTAATATATGATCGAGTTCTCACGGTACAAAATTAATTTCTGATCTACTGTCTAAAAGAGCCAGCCTATTAGCGATTCAGTATCATTTGTTTCGTGGTCACACGGCGTGTATGCTATGCTTGCGCGAAGAAATAGTGATCGGGGGTAAAATGGGGAATAATACCGTAGTAATCTTACTATTTATTGATTATGATTTTCAGTGTAGGGGAGACGGGGTCTGTGCGATCACTAGGGTTAACTGATTACCATACTTTTTTCCAATTTATTTTCTCAAAGGGACCCGTCATTAGGGATTAAGATTACTACCTCACGCACGGAATCTGGCTGTTTCTTCGTCACTTACAATATTTGTAAAGGAGAATATGGTTTCTGGGGTGGAGAGTGAAAATTAACTTTTAAAGAAGTTGAATTTTTATTTAATTGAAAACTTAAGACTAATACTGTAAAAGGGTCTTGTACACCTTCTTGTCACATGCGTTGTCACAAAATTATTGGGGTCAAATTTGTCATATTGTAACTTAAACAAAATGTGAGACTTAATATCAGTTGTTGGCGAGAATGTGATAGTTCACGGGCATATTTCCGCCCCGTTTTAGAAGGTGTAGCAGAGTATAGAGCGCAGAGTTGCCCAGAAAAAGTATTTCAGCTTAAAACATTTTCAATTGGTTTGTTGCTTCATAAGGACCTGTCTTGGAGGCAATGTGTGTATCTGGAGGGGAAGGGCAGTTTGAGACACCTTAAATACGTTTGAAAGAATTGAAATTATAAGAGTTTTTGAGAAATACAATTTTTTTACGGGTCTTATATGGTAATACGTCGATTTTTATCTTTAAGTGCAATAGAACGTTTAATTAATGGTGTTATTATGTTAATATTCTACAATTTGAAGTGCCAAGAGAGATTAAGGAGAAAAAAATTAGATGATTTCTCAATAACTGTGAATTACTCCGTAACATAACGGATATAATCTACTCTCTTACTAAATTTCTAGGTTACACCCATTATTACAATAAAACCCACATGTACGGGGCTTTGTATTTGTATCATACCCAGCAGAATATAAAAAGGAGAAAAAATAACATTAGCGCATTGGTTCTCAAACATTTGCCACCGAAAGTCACTTTTTGGGATGCATTCCTTAATGACAAGAAACATTAACATTATTTACATTAAATATTTGCTTTAACTAGCCATGAATTGATATTGGTACACAGAAGACATGTTGCAATGGAAAGTTAACGTGACAGAAGAATGTGGTATCGAGACATCAGAACTGCCAATGAATTTAGTTTGGTAAGCTGTTAACTACTGCTCTCAATTATTCATATTTCATTTAAACAAAAACACCGACATATACTTTGACATCATTCTAAAATAAAGAGGGCTGGTTGCGCATATAAAGGATACTCCTTTTCCTTTTTGTGAGTGTTGGCGGCAAATAGTTTGAAGACCACTGCGTTCAACTGGCGAGGTTCCTCCAATCAGGTACTTGAGGGTTTGTAGACTTCAAGAAGTTGCGTCGTGTTCACTCCAACGAGGTCAATCTGACTCCGTTAGGGAGTCACAGAGTCAATTGAACGGACTCCCTACTAGAGTCAATTTGACCCCAGTTGAGTTTCTTAAGTCGATCTTTGTGGCATCTTCTGATCTTCTACGCTGATTTCTTCAGCTGGAAACTTCATGAAGGCATGGCATAATAAGAAACTTGTTAAGCTTACAATATGGGAGTGCTGCAGAGACACTGTATAACTACCATTATTGTTGAAACATTTTAATAAATTTCTCTAGTTACATTTTACGATTTATCTCAACACACGTCATATACATTTGGATTCTTGTTTTAAGGAAATATTTTTAACATGCATTTTAACCAAGTATATACTGGACATAGAACATCTCAATACATGTCACTGATCATAATATTTTCTTACTCTTGTACCAGGAGTACTGCAAGTTTAACCTGCTTAGGCTTTAGAGCAGAGGTCGGCAACCTTTCTGGAGTCAAGAGCCATTTTCTCCCCGGTGTGATTAATTATTTTTTAAAGAGTCAAATATAAATACATGCATCGGTAATATGTATTAGAAAAAAATAATATAGCCGTTATGTGATGTGAAACACGTATTTACTGTGAAATCAAAACCTATTTTGCGTAGTAACAGAACATGTAAGTCAAATTATTAAAGAAAACGGAAACAGTATTTTTATAACTTATTTTGTAAAAACCTAATTTCAGTAGGTTACATAGCGCTGCTTAAAATATAAATTAATTGCCAAAGAAATTATTTAATAACAAGACCTAAGATATTTCACAGTGCGCACATGCAACACATGTGGTAGTAAACAAAAAAAATTTGCTGAAATTTCTCGCATTGCATGATGGGATTTTTCAGAAAGTTGTGAGGCTCATCACAAGAAAAGGTTGAATTCGAAAACTCACGACCGTTCTCCTAGTGACCTCGCTTCTGTTTCTATTCGCATTGGTTTTGAGTGTGGTGTCGGTGAGTGTGGAGAGCAAGGTTAGGTAGAGCTAGTTGTACATGCCTGCGATCTGCCCCGCATTTTGGTGTGCAGGATTATTATATTTATTTGGCGACTGCAATAATACAGTTAACTTTTCGATATGTACTATTCAACTACTCAAGAGCCACAAGTATGATTCTACTGAGACGCGTACGGCTCGCGAGCCGTAGGTTGCTGACCCCTGGTTTAGAGGATGTTAGGAATATATTTAATTTAGCTTTCTCCGATAACTACCGACTTCCATGGCCCTCTGTACAATTCATGTAACGGATATTTCTAGAAGGCGTCATTATGATATTGGAAGTAGGGTGAATACGGCATGGCAAGCGTCATGCTTTAATTGGATACTTTTTACCCAATATTTACTACTAACAAAGCCAGTAAATACTGGTACTCATTAGGAAAGAAGGCTGAGTGAACCTTAATATTTCTTAATCATATTCCAGTCTTGAAAATAAAAAAATGAACTAATAAAAAAATCGCTAGTTTATACCAAAATATTCTGACGTTTGAAGCCATTTGACTCTAGCTCCGGTTCTGACCACTGGCTCTTAGGGCAACGGGGAAAGGAGTTACCGTCGCGGAAAGTTGCTGAGGATCGAAGTCACCTTTGGAAGCGCACGCTAGATACATCTATAAATACAGGACCTGGCGGGGCTATTCCAGCCAGCGGCAAGGAAAAGAGGGAAGGTCGTTTTTCTCCGCGACTCAAAGCGCCGGGCGAAGCGCGGACGTCATTGAGTTCCAGAAACCTCCATATCCATTATTACGGAACGATTCATGTTTTTGATTGAGGATATTACAAGAAGTAGGTCTTAGGTTATTCTAAGAGTTTGATAAGCTAGTGCCCGAAAAGGTAAGTACAAAATAAGGAATATTATTCTTGAAATTATTCTCATGATAGTTGTAAAGGAAGGATCTACCTTCGAAGTTTCCGCAAGTTAACTATAATCGTACACATTTGGAGATGTAATTGAATTCAATAAATGAGATCCAAATTTGGCCACTAATATGCTTTAAATACAGTGAAATTCCCACTAACTAGTTCCTTGGAAAAATGCTCTATGTGGAATGGCATCGAAGACGAATGCCTTGGTCATGCTTAGTTCATCATACATTTATAAGAAAGGTACAGACGTCGAAAATGGATGAGTGCCAAATATAAGAAGTTTTAATAACATATGACTTTTATATTTCTTAATTTTATTGTTTGTTATGATAGTTATATTAAGTGGCTCATTCGAAATACGCTTAGTATCGATACCGTGCCTTCATACACATTCAAATGCATGCTAGTGAAAATGGATTCACTTGTCGATGGTAGCAAGTGGGAAGCACGGATGATGTCTACGAGTGAAGAGTTACAGTATTATGCCACTGTCAAGAGGTCAAAGAAACTGCTTTGATGAAAACAGTGCACTCAAACCCCATGTGGGAAACTGGTACTTCTTGAGTTGGGACAAGAAGAGCCATTCCAGGTAACGTAAACATATGCCTATCTGCCTGTTTTATTTTTATAAAATATTTTCATGATTCATGTTAATGTCAATGGAATCACGAGGTAATATGAAGACAATCAATTGTTCTTAATAATTCCCGCCTCAATCGATAGGTTATTAGTTTGCATATAAAAAGTGTACTCTGAAGTACGCTAATGTTTCATGGATTACGAATGATTATTTGAAATATTAATCGAAAATTGTGTTATCATTCATTGCACAATAATAATTATTACATTTATTATATCTTTGCCATGCAAAGTATTCGTTTTCAATGCTTTAAAAGTGCATTTATTCTCTTTTAAGGTATTGACGATGGGAAAAAAATGTGTTCTATATTGAACAGCGAAGGTTCGCAGTTTTATTGTACTTGCACGCCATACTTGATTTAGGGAAGGGAATTCTCACAAGAAGAAGTGTATGCATAATGCATTTCTATATTTTATGAATGAATATGAGAACCAAAAATCGTTTTGGAGACTGTATATGGAGAATTTGGCAAGAAATTGGGAGTTTGTCTTTTGGGCAAGAAAAGCTCATAGAAAGGATTCTTAAATCAATTTCTACTCCTGACATAAAAAATAAAAAGGCATTGTAAAATATATCGCAATGTATAACTATTAATGTATAATGTAATTTTCACTGCATTCGAGTGGGTTAAAATTTCTTAATGCATTTGTAACATACACTACTAGTAATTGAAATGTATAATACCATAACAAAGCTTGGTATGTTTTCTTGGTTTTAAAATCAATAAAAACTCATGAATGCGGGAAAGCTTGGTTTTGCCCAAACGTGAACGAATGATAGAATAAGTACATACAACAATTTTGAGATAAAAAACTAGGGCTCCATGAACATGTTCAGGAATAAGATGAAATCGTTATTTCAGTAACAGATGCAAAGTTAGGCAACCCTCTCAGCACGGAAGTGTACTTGGTAGCCTACCTTGAAAAAAAAGAAGAAAAAAAACAACGAATAATGTTAATAAATATAGTTTTCGCAATAGTGATATTTATTAGGAATATTCTAAAATAAACATTAAAATTTCCCCCAGTTTCTTATCTATCGGGAGTTTTTTTTGTAGAGCAGAGTTTTATGTATTACGATCTTGTACAATTCTTGTTTGGAGTTGATCTATCACGTCTTCATTTTTATGGCATGTTTTCACATGAATACGAACTGTTATCACGTTTTAGAATGTACTATCCCGACGGCCGTCGTCTATAGGCGGGATAAGCGAAGAGGAAGGAGAGGGAAGGGGAAGAGGCGCGTATCCAGGGTCACTGACAAATAAATCACGATATATAAACAAATAAATAGACAAATCAAAAACACAAACGCAGAATGTATTCGCAATATAATGAAGTTTAGTAAAATCTCAGCCAAGTAGATTAACGAACTTTTTCAAACAACTTGACAAGACACTTGTATTAAACAAAAGATCAAACGTTGCAGTGTGATGAATTAAACATAAAGTTTTAATTTAATGTAAAACATTAAATTTGAGCGGAGAAATTATGACCTACTTGTCTAATAACCAATAGCAAAATTTAATCAACTCTAAGCTTTCGCTTAATGTGGCTCGTGAGATTATTGAGAGACGAGACTTGTCTAGCTGAGTTTCTGGTTAGTTGGTGTTGCTTCTGGCGTGGCCGAGCGGGTCCGAGCGGGACCATGCGTGGTTACCTTACCGCGGAGTACAATCGAAAGTAATAGGCGCTCAGGTAACGCGTTTAATTATTGATGAACCATCGTCAATAATACGATCATAAATTCATAAATTGAAAATATAAAAACCGAAATCGTGCACAATTGTTACTTGAAACCAACACTTCGGCAAATTTAATAGACATAAAATAATAAACTATACAGTGTGATGAATTAAAAACGTGGATTTAATATTTTGACCGCTGGAATTGTGCCACATTTTTGTAACAACGAAATTTAACCGTCTCTCAAAAAGCTTGCATTTCGTCTGGCACGTGAGATTGAGTCCTGATGCCCGCTGAGTTTCGTGGCCGGGCCGAGCGGGGCCGAGCGGGGCCGAGCGGGGCCGAGCGGGGCCGAGCGGGGCCGAGCGGGGCCGAGCGGGGCCGAGCGGGGCCGAGCGGGGCCGAGCGGGGCCGAGCGGGGCCGAGCGGGGCCGAGCGGGGCCGAGCGGGGCCGAGCGGGGCCGAGCGGGGCCGAGCGGGGCCGCCGAGGCCGAGCGGGGCCGAGCGGGGCCGAGCGGGGCCGAGCGGGGCCGAGCGGGGCCGAGCGGGGCCGAGCGGGGCCGAGCGGGGCCGAGCGCGGGGCCGAGCGGGGAGCGGGGCCGAGCGGGGCCGAGCGGGGCCGAGCGGGGCCGGGGCCGAGCGGGGCCGAGCGGGGCCGAGCGGGGCCGAGCGGGGCCGAGCGGGGCCGAGCGGGGCCGAGCGGGGCCGCGCGGGGCCGAGCGGGGCCGAGCGGGGCCGAGCGGGGCCGAGCGGGGCCGAGCGGGGCCGAGCGGGGCCGAGCGGGGCCGAGCGGGGCCGAGCGGGGCCGAGGCGCGGGTACCTTGTCGCGAATCTCCTGCCTCATCTTCTCGCGCTCCTCCTCCATCTTGCGGTGCTTCTCCTTGCGGCGCTCCTCCGCCTCGCGGATGGCCTCCTGCCGCTCGCGCTCCGCCTCCTCCTCCTTCTCCTTGTCGTCGCCGTCATCGTCGCCGCCCACCGCGCCTGCGCACACACACGCACAAGCGCACGCGCGTTAGCGTCGGCACATAAGCGCACGCAACAACAGCAACAGGAAAACAACACTCTGCAATGTAGACAACGGCAAGAATTACAGGAACCAAGTTAACAATTACTATGGCAAAGACAACAGAGTCTGTTACCGAACTTGCCTAATGGTAGATAGAACAGATTGCAAGTAAAATAGTGGAAAAAATAATTATATGAAGCCACAGGCAGACGTGCAGACGAGTCATTATCTTCCTTTTCTTCATATTGGCAAATATTTGTACGTTTTATGGAAAATATAATCTTTTAGAAAAGGGGAAAACTTTATGGAAAAATATTACACTTTACATACAAACATACGTAGGAACATACATTGAAATTGTATTTATTCTTCAAGAGTGACACTTTCGGGGGCACATACGTTTCATGCATTCCAGCTGCACTGATGATTGCGTGCAGTGATGCTGATCTGACGCGTTACAGATTTCTCACATCAGTTTTATAACTAGGGTTGAGGAGATAATATTGTTACAATAATTGTGGTGGAACTCGATCGCGAAATTATCTTTATTATCGAAAATAGGAATATTTATTCCGGTTTATTTTATTTTGTGTGATTTAAGTTTTAGCGTGAGAAGTCTGCACACGCATTTCCTGAAGACAACACACTGACTTTAAACTGAGAGAGCATTGTTAACGATTGAACTCAGTACATTCAGAGATTCGTTGCACTGTGGTTTTTATACGATAAAACAGATTTTTTAATAAAACTATGTCATTGATTAAAAAAACGTGTTTTATTACGAATTTATTATCACACACATACATTATTTTAAAAAAATTAAATCAAACAAACCTGTACTTGTAAGCTGAACAACTAGTACACATTTATCGTATTAAATATGAATTAATGAAAGTAGATAAAATCCTTGAATTAGTCTTGGCGATCTCAGTATAAACATCACAATAGTTTTATCTTAAGATAATAAGAATGCTAACTGTTGAGAACTCAATTTTTTTCCCTCCAAGTTTCTTTCTTAATACTTACGTCTGTTGGATCCTGTTTGAGAATTAACAAATGTCGACACTCGAAAGTAGAAGATACATGTAGATCCGTCGTACAAAGTTTGTAACTTTGTTTTAGGACTAGTCCATACAATTTAAAGTAACTTTATTAGTAATAAACTAATAAATAGTAAATGCTAAAAAGGAAACTTGCTCATTAAACGATCAAGTTGCCTCTTAAAAGAAGCAATAAAAGCTACAAAATTTCAATTGCGTGTGAAAAAATTTCAATGATATAAAGTAGTGTGATTCAAATAATGTATCAAAATCGTCCCAATTCAATAAAAAGGGTATTTGTGTTTCATTAAAACAGCACAATATATCAAAGCAAATTTGAAGATAGGATTAAGATCGAGATGTGTTTTGAACTGCAGATTAACAGGCTTCATTTTCCTCACCGATTCGTGCAATTGTGATCCAGAAGCAGGTGAACCTCATTACACAATATTCGAACTGGCGGTTACTGCATTTGAAATTCGGCTAAAGGTGCAAATCCAACAATTAATCGACTCAGGGCAAATTCAACAATATGACAAGTACAGACAACTAATTGTTGATTACAAATGTCGGGTAAACCATTAAGAGAGCGGTAACGCATTTATTACATTTGACTTCAAATCATATTTCCAGCATTAGCTAAGTCTTTTAAAAATTAGACACGTTCTCGACTTGTACCTGGATCAGCTACTCTGAAAACTAGTGTTTGAGACATTGTATAATCTCAGAACATTGTTTATAAATGTTCAAGGATGGCGAGAAATTAGAAAACAGGAACTGATCATTTGAGCAGTGATTTTGAGTCAGCTAAAAACGAATAGGAGATTCGTTACCATCAATAATAACAGTAGATATGGCGAATTCCATGTAGTGGGGGAGGCTGATTGTAACATGATAAAAACGTTTCAGAAAAACAAAACAAAACAAGAACATTCCGAAAAGCGACCAGTGAAAGCCCCAGCAGCTCAGTGAAAGAGCCAGCCGGTCATGTTCAGTGTTTCACGTTCAAAAATTCAAATGAAATATGTATTTTGAAATAATCTAATAATTTTGTAAGGTCCAAAGGTATGTTTTAGGAATGTGCAAAATTAAACATACAAAAATTCCGATTTACATTCGACTGAAATATTCCGATTTACATTCAACGAGGATTTTTCATTTTGTTGGTATTCGAATCAGTACAAACCACGAATTCCGAATAGTCTGTGAGACTGATTAAAACATGTTAAAAACGATTAGAAAAATATCAGGGAAAAGCTGCAAAGCGAGAAGTGAAAGCCACAGGAACCAGCCGATGCCCAGAAAAGCTCAGGAAACATACAAAAAAATCCGATTTACATTTGACTGAAATATTACGGTTTACATTCGACGAAGATTTTTAATTTTGTTTTCATACGAATCTGTACATACCACGAATTTTGATTAGTATGCGAGACTGATTAAAACAAGTTAAAAACGATTAAAAAAATATCAGGAAAAAGCTGCAAAGCGAGAAGTGAAAGCCCCAGGAACCAGCCGATGCCCAGGAAAGCCCAGGAAACATACAAAAAATCCGATTTACATTTGACTGAAAGATTACGGTTTACGTTCGACGAGGATTTTTAATTTTGTTTGCATACGAATCTGTACAAACCACTAATTCTGATTAGTCTGTGAGACTGATTAAATCATGTTAAAAATAATTTTAAAAGAATAACAGGAAAAAGCTGCAAAGCGAGAAGTGGAAGCCCCAGGAGGCAGCCGGTGGTGTACCTTGATTCATGTTCAGAAGCAAACAGCACTTGGCCGGGAACATGCAGCGTGCGCCCTCGTCGCGTGGTGCGCGCGGGCGGAAGCAAAGCGCCTACCACCGCCTCCGCCGCCTCGCCGCGCCTCGCCGCGCCGGCCACGGACGCTCCGCGCCCGCCCAAGGCACTGGAGGCGCTCGGCCCCGCTCGCCTGACAGGCCCCCCCGCCCCCGCCCCCACCCCCACATCCCCCTTCGCCCCCGCTCCGCCCCCGCAATCCAAGGGTCGATCGCCCGAAATCAAAGCGCTCGTCACGAGGTTCGCTCGCCGACTTAGTCATCACGCGGCATCATTCCGGTTCCAGGCTCCTGCTTACTCCGATAATGTTTTAATTTCCAAATTTGCAGAGTTGCATTTAAACTATTTTTTTTCATTGCTGTTCATGAACTATTTCATCACTCGCAAACTGAATGCTCACTTGCTGGTGTAGATATATAGAAATGAAATATTTCATTCGTATTGCTCTAATATTTTCGCAAACCGGTGTTTTTTCCGAGACATTCGATGAAGGCACTTCCAGTTACGAAGAATATCAGCAAATTATTCTAAATAATATCAAATTTATTAGGTCAATATTGATATTATATGACATCAATTGGAAGTATACTCACAATGAGATTTTATTTATGTCTTAGAATAACAAAAAAATAATTTATTTTACAATATATCTGCGAATTAATGTCTCAGATATCAAAAAATAATTGATTTTTACAATACAACAAATATTTATAAAAATGGAACATTACTCATGTCTATTTAATAGCAATATCCATACTTATACGAATATATTCTAAAAAAGGTTTGCTTCCTTACGTATTTTCAAAATAATATATTGATTTGTAAGACGTGTTATCATACGATCTATGTTATTCTATATTTTCAAGCCATTTTCAACATATTCTTAGCATTCTCTATCTCTTCTCTTAAGTCATGCTTTGAGAAATTTAGTGACGAACAGGGGAAAATTCATGATAAAAAGTTCCGAATTCTTTCTCTTGTAAGTAAATTGTCATTGCCCTGTGTTACACTCTGTATTCTTTTGAGATGTGTATCTCAACACTTTATGGTTCAGAAGCTCGTTTAAAAGGTTCGGCAGCAGAACCATGTGTAAACTATTTCTAACATGCAAAATGCTCTTTATTTAACTTCAAAATACCTCCTAAAATGTTTGTGTACTCGTATTTCAAAGAGTTTTGAAGTTTTTGAGCTTCACATCTGAAATGGTAATTTCTCAGCTTCATCAAAGAACATTACGCCCCTTCAGCGAAGAAAGCCAGAAATATTTAAAAAATAAAAATGCAGTCTTTAATATTACCTTATTTGTAATAATATAAGAAACTCATCAACATTAAATTATTAATGCAACAATTTTTAATCACAATCGCTATCGAAATTGTTCTCTCATTTTCTCGGTGATCCTCAGACATAATAAAACGGTTCCTTGTTTCCCTTCAAGGAAGTAAATGAAGTTTTTATATTCCTCAATGACATACAGAATGCATATTTATTGAGAAAATAAATAAATAAAACTGAGCTACACATTGCAGAGAGCAACCGTCTTGAACAGAACGAAAGATTCCGACGTTACAGCATTTACGATTGCCTTCCGCGGGATTCGAATCCAGAATATTTCTTTCAGGAGCTTCTGATTTTAGTGCTTAAAGGAACGACTGTGTATCACCGCGTGTTCCACAGTATATTTCAGGATAATGCATTTTTTGCACCATGTGAAACTACATAGCGCCTGCTACTGTGCTGAACACCACCTTGGGAACGTGCGCGCGTAGATAAAATTTAACGTTACGAGAGAGAAAAATCGCAATATGATATTCCACTTCATTTGTCGGTTACGCAGATTACACGATCAAAGTTCTTTTATTGGAAGTAGTTCACTTACTTTAAATTAACAGAGGCAAAGTGTGCCGGTATCACAAAATTAGTTTTATGGTCAAACTAATGTGAAATGAAAAATGAAGTGCGACCATTAGAAAGTGCCCATAAAACTATATATTGATTATATCAGGATTGCTTTGTGTGGTAATGCCTCAAACCAGTCGAAAGTTTCAAGACTTAAGTTTGTGTTACACGAACGTTACGTAGACGCGCGTAAGGCAACGCGCGTCGTTGATTAACGATTAAATTCTAATGCGGAACGGCTAAAGCGCTCGTGTGCCGTTTCGCATAAGATACAGTGTTATTCTACGACGCGCGTTACTTATCGCGCGTCAACGCCACGCTCGTGCGCAGGGGACCTAAAGATGGCAACATAACCTCACCTCGTTTCGCGGGCGAAGAACCGTAGAAGAATCTCTAGAACTCACCTCGCCGCGTTCCGCAGGAGCGGGGGCGCGCGGCGCGCCGTGGGCCCGCGAGGACTGACTGCCGGTTGCGTCCTCACGTGATCCCGCCCCATTCATCCGTCCTCAGAGCTCGCAGCTCCCCTCCCCTGGGTCCGACAATGGCGTTTTATTTGCCGATCGTTGAGGTTTACGGCGTCTGCAGGCGGGCGAGTCCTCGTGAGCGCAGTTTATTCTGCATACACGGCCAGGAATTACGGTCTCGAAATAGGAAGAGCCGTCGATATCGGGGGCCATGCCCTTTACGACGCCCGGAATCCGCTGCCAAGTCATAAAGATATTCGCTGTTTTCTTCTTCTCCAAGTCGGAGGGAGTTTAATCTAAAGGGGAATTTACTTAATTTGAATTTGGCGAGTGTGGATTAGATCCAATATGTTGTAATAAAGCGGTGCAAAACAAAAAAGTGTCTACACCTAATAGTTTGACAAAAGTACTTGAAATCAATTCTGGAACAAAAAAAATGTGTGTAGTGTGTAGAAGTAGACATTGAAATTTGGAAAGGCAAGTTTCAAGTTGCCCTTTCCAGTACCAGTTTAAAACTATAATATGAGATATAAATTTCTATGGGATCTCATTTAATAAGTTAATGATGAAAAGTAGAAAGTCTATTTATTCACACACGTTTACATTAATGTTGCAACGTTGATGTATAATCCATCCGTATTTTATTATGCACGAATGACAGAATAAACTTTAAATGATTTGTCAACTTTTTGAAGGAAATAACCAAATGAACTTGTTACAGATGTTAAAACCAATTATCGTCATAAACGGAGGTACCTGAAAACTAAGGTAATATTTCCGACTAGCTGAAAAAAACATCAAGAGTAATAAAAAATCATATTTTTTATACAGTTTGAGAAAAGGCAGTCGTAATTATACCACATTATAACAATCGAATTACCACCAAAGGCTTCCGAAAACTAATTCCCCTCCAATTACACCCGTAGACAAATCTAACACCTTCCCCGAGTGATCCAGGGTAGGCCACAGCGAGATGAAATTTCAAACAATCCCCGCACGAAAACACAGAACAATATTATACGGTGCTCTCATTTGGAAAGCCGTCGAAAATTGCTGTTCTGCGCCGGATATTACGCAGGCGCCGCGTCGGCCGCTGCCAAAAGAGCGTCGCGGCGCGCGGTGAGGCGGCGGAGGCCCCGCCCCTGCCACCCCCTCCCCCTGCTAATGATCGGGCGGGCGACCGCTCCAGGGGGCGCACCGCACCGTACCGCGCCGCGCAATTTTCGCCACTCGAACAGAAATATTACTGCGAAACGATTTCTGACATCAAAGGGCTGGCGCCTTCCCGGACAATCAAAATTACATGAGCGAGCCGGCCGGCCGGCTGGCCGCGGACGGAAGGTGCGGTAGCTGAAGAGGGGGATGGTAGCTGGGTTGGTGATGGGAGTGGAGAAAGAGAGGTCGGTCGTCGTTTGCGCTCGACTAAGGGTCGTTGAAAGAGACTTAGTGTAGCTAGGGGCGATTGTGATCGGTTGTAAGCTGTTCGGGGCCGATGGAGGCTGGTAGGGGTTGAAGAGGGCGATTGTGAAGAGTTGTTGGCGGATGTAAGCGGTTGGAGGTTGTTGAGGACGGTTGGAGACGGTTGGGGGCGGTATGAATCGGTTGTAAGTGATTTGGGGCGGTTGGAGTGGTTTGGGGGCGGATGGGGGCGACTGATGGCTGTTAGGCAGTTGGAGTGGATAGGTGCGATTGGGAGAGGGGTGATTAGGGTGAAAGGGCGATTAGGGCCGTTGGGGTCGGTTGGGGTCGGTTGGGGTCGGTTGGGGTCGGTTGGGGTCGGTTGGGGTCGGTTGGGGTCGGTTGGGGTCGGTTGGGGTCGGTTGGGGTCGGTTGGGGGTTGGGGTCGGTTGGGGGTGGTTAGGTGCGGTTGGGAGAGGGGGCGATTGGGGCGGTGGCGGGCGATTGAAGGCATTTGGGGTGGGTTTGGGGCGCTGTTGGAATCAGTTGCAGGTGGTTGAGAGCGGGATGAGAGCAGTTGGGGCGGTTGTGGGCGGATGTGGGCGGATGTGGGCGGTTGTGGGCGGTTGTGGGCGGTTGTGGGCGGTTGTGGGCGGTTGTGGGCGGTTGTGGGCGATTGTGGGCGGTTGTGAACGGTTGTGGACGGTTGTGACGGTTCGGTACGGATGAAGATCACTGTTAGAACAGACGGTCGTAAGAGAATAAGGATCCGCGAGGTTGTGGGAAGTGGTTGTGGGTTGTGGGGCAGTGGTGGGCGGTCATGAGCGTTGAAGGCATCGGTAGGGGGCTGAAGGTGATAGCGGGGACGTCAGAAGAAGCCAATGGGAAGTAGCAGGGCGCAAAGGAGAGTGAGAGGGATGGGCGACAAAGTCGAAACGGGAGACCAAGACCTTGAAATGCGCGGACGGCAATGGTATTAAGGAGGCTTGCAGTATCAAGTGTGAAGAATTCAAGGACTCAAAACCAGGGGATTAAATATTTACATTTAATTTTATATCAATTACGTCTCACTAAGCTGGAACAATGAGTACTCATGTGAGTCAACATCCCATATTGACAACTTTTTTGATGATTTTGGATGTTTTTTAGAAATTCATGTCGAACATGAGGTCGGTATGAGAGCGAGTGCTTTAAATTGCTATTCAATATTAATAACTCTGTTCATTTTAAATCACAATAAAATATGCCACAATGATAAAATACTGAAAGATATTCGACATTTTTATCACATTTTACAGTGTCAATTTGTCTGTCTCATTGGATTAATATTAATAATTTATTTACCATTTTAGTATGATTGATGTTCGCAAATGCAACTGAAAATGCTGTTTTCATCCGTGATCCAAATTGAAACGTGGTCTTTCCGGGAATCATTAGCTAGATCGCGCAATGACCACGGGCGTCGGCCTCGAGACATCGACACGGCGCCCAGAGGCTGTAGCTTGTACTGTGCGGGATATTTATGGAGCCCACAGTTTACCATCCTACAAAATTGAGACCACGGAGACAAATGAGTGAACAAGTATTCGAAGGTTTCTTGGTCCCCCAAGAAGCAACTAAAAAGAGATGATTTTAGAAATGGAAGTCAGTATAGGCGGAAGTGGAGACCCGAAGTCAGCCGTACAAGGTCGTTGATGTGAATCTCGAGCATACTGGAGGAGTAAGAGGCTTTTAAGAAATTAAAAAAAATAACCCAACGTAAATGTAACGTTATAGAAACCACTCCCGTGTTGCCAACCTTTTATCAGTGTTGCTTCAGTTGCCGTCTCATTGGATATAACCAACACCGACGCCACATGTTTCTAGCTTTATGGGCCGATAACGGCCACCGAAAAGGCTACTCATCGTTTGATTGATTTTTCCGGGCACGCCAAAAACTATGCTCATTACTCTCGTTTGTGTAGCCAATAATTTATCTGGGGATGTGGCGGTGATTTCTTACTAGACGGTGAGATCTGGCGCCGACATACACGACGGTTTGCGGAGGATATCCCCCTCCAACGTCGCACCACTCCAGCCAGGACAAGCACTTTGCTCCCAACATGTGTTTAGTGTAGTGAATGAAAATTTGAGAATAAGTAAGGGGTGAGGATATAACAAGGAAAAGGAAGGAATGATCGCGTACGGTTCACGGTTCGTTTGTTTGGGTACTGCCCAGCCTACTATACGCTTGGCGTAGATCGAAGAAACAACGGGAAACTATCGATCAGAGCAGTCAGCAGTTAGAATTCTTCTTCTTCAGACAACGACTGAATTCGACCTAGCTGTGAAGCTAGTGTCGAAAATACGCCACCGTCAGGGTTCGAACCCTCGGACCTCCCAATCGAAGTCACCACAGAGATATAGGAAACGATGGCTCTGAGCCAAATTGAATTTGACATTGGGATTGGACTTACGAGTGATTGGGAAGTCACGGGTCCGGTCTCTGCAAGAGCCAGAAATTTGTTCAATGTGTTTAACACCAGTGAGTTAGTGGAGCTATCATGAATAAAATTCGCAAGCCGACTGATATAATGAGTGGAATTCAATTCCAGACTACTTCTAGAAGCACGCTGGAGCAACCAGCGGGCCACGAACCGCGCGCGATCTTCCCTTCCCACTATCGGGCGCCAGTGCTTAAAGTATCTGAATCACTCTAAACCTAAAATCAAATAAACAATCGAGTTACGACTGAAGTCTTTATTTTTTGCACTGCCTCTAAAAGAACCTCCGGGCGAGGTCGAGCCCTGTGGTCATTCACGGCCACGCTGTCCTAGCAGTCTGGCCCCGCCTGCACCCGCGCCGCCTTCGATGCGACTGCAGTATTGATGGCGGCGGGGCGACCCCTCCGCGGGCGAGCGGGTCGCCTGGCGTGTCCTGCTCTAAAATTCCATTTGTCCGCCTCATGCGAGTGGCGCGGCGGCGCGGAGGTGCGGCGACGCGCAGGGACGACGGCGGGGACGGGGGCGCTGGTGGTGGCTGGGGCTGTGGCAGTGGCTGGAGCGGTGGCGGTGGCTGGGGCAGTGGCGGTGGTGGGGGCGGGGGCGGGGGCGGAGGCGGTGGTGTGCGTGGACGGCAGAGACAGCGGGGAAGGCGGGGTCGCGGGCGAGACAGGGGTGGTAGGGAGGGTGGCGGGGAGTGGGGACGAGGGTGGTGGGGACGAGGGTGGTGGGGACGAGGGTGGTGGGGACGAGGGTGGTGGGGACGAGGGTGGTGGGGACGAGGGTGGGTGGGGACGAGGGTGGTGGGGACGAGGGTGGTGGGGACGAGGGTGGTGGGGACGAGGGTGGTGGGGACGAGGGTGGTGGGGACGAGGGTGGGGGGACGAGGGTGGCGGGGACGAGGGTGGCGGGGACGAGGGTGGCGAGGGTGGCGACGAGGGTGGCGGGGACGGGGGTGGCGGGGACGGGGGTGGCGGGGACGGGGGTGGCGGGGACGAGGGGTGGCGGGGACGAGGGTGGCGGGGAGGGTGGCGGGGACGAGGTGGCGAGGACGGGGGTGGCGGGGACGTCTCCAGCGGTGGAGACGGGGCGGTAGGGAGATCGGTGGCGGCGGGGGCAGCGGGGCGGCGGGGGAGAGGGGGCGGCGAGGGCGGCGGGGGGGTGGGGACGCAGGCGGCGGGACGTCGCACCTCCACTCATCCCGCGCAATCCGCCGCAGCGAAATGGGCTTCCATTAGGCGCAAATTGCGCGCGAGATACGCGCCGCCCCGCGCGGATTCAGAGGAAACAATGTTGCTCCGTTGTCCAAGACTCCCGACGCGTACCTTCAATGGTGCACTCTCGTACCGAAAGATGAGCTGTCGGAAGTGAATAAATAAAGAATTATTCTGTCGTTGTTACAGCTCTGTTTTTTTTAACAAGTTGAGCATTCGGATCTTTCGTTCCACAAAGGGAATATCTTTGAAACAAAACTGACTTTGAATCTCCTCGGTAAATCGAAAGGACGAAGTAAAATATTTAGTTTTCCTTGAATGAACTGACGTCATACAATTTCGACGCGGACAAATGATTTCCGCACAAATAGAGGTTCAAAGGTGTTATGAAAACGATCATGATGCAATCGGAAATGCAATTCTAATATATAAAAATCAATGTTTGTTTGTTCGTATTTTATGCGCTGCCGTACCGTTCATCTGACTGAGATGAAACTGAGCCATTGTCAACTTATCCACTGTCAACTTTTTTGTTCCTCTTGCGCAAAGGTATTAGGCACAGTACAATGTGAATGTGCATACGAAAAACGGGGGTATTGTTGTTGATATATGCGTTTATGATACAAGCGCCCCTGAACAAACTACGCAAACCGCTGCACCCAGAAGTATTAAGCGCGTCTTCTCTGGATATTCTGCCCCAGCGATAGTGAAATATCGTTCGAAATTATTACTTGAACGTTATCTCGGACAAGTAAGTAATATTTCTCCAAGACAGTGTCACAGCGAATGCACTCCCAAATTTGAAAGAGAACACTTTAACAATAGAATACTTGTCAATCATGTACAAATCAGGACATAGAACAAACTCATACTCGCGAGAAAGTCTTTCATCACATTAAAATATTTGCAGAGCGCAGGGTAAAACGTGATTAACAATCACGCGGTAAGTAGCGTGTGAAATGTAATACATTGCAACAGCGAAGCATTGCCTGGTTCACTAGTAATAAATAACAATTGTTACCAAAATTGCGTCATGCCATGTTAACAGTAGTTTACATAATTCGAAAACGTTTGTGAAGTTATAATACTCAAAATCTTTCATTATAATACACTGGATGATTCCTAAGGGAAGAACACTTTTTCATTTCCATAACTGAATTTGATCCGTGAATATTAGACACAAGTAAACGAAGAATGGATAATTACTTGAGAATGAATTTTAGATGGATTGTTTCCTTGCTACGTAATATTAGTATTGAAAATTATGAAATAGGATTCCACTACAAATTGTATTAGAAACTGCAAGTATAAATTGTATGAGAAAATTTGCGATGTCTAATCTCTAGAGATAAAATTGAAGCATGTATCTGTAATTTCAAAATAACTGCCTTCTTCTTATCCTATACACTTGTTTACATGATATAAAATCAAATCAATTGGTTTTGAGATTTTTGTTTGTTCGATGTAATCTGCGGAATGGCTTAATTGATTTTAATGCGGTTTCCATTGAAAGATAGTGTTTTCTCGGACTTACGGTACATCTTTATCAAATTATTTTCTCTTACACAAAGAGAACGTTTATTTTTTTCTCATAGAAATCTATTCCGATTTATTCCGATTGTAATTAAATTTTGCATATGTAACCTTCGAAACAAGAGAAAAGTTACATGCATGATTGATTGATTGATTTTTTCGTGTTTCCTGGCGCGTCAACTGCTTTGGTCATTAGTACCGTTAGTGTAGTACATGTTTTTTCTCGGGAGATGGCGGTGATCTTCCCCCGCTGGATGGCGAGATCCAGCGCCGACTTACCGTCGGCTAGTGGGGTTTCCCCCTAACCAGGACTCTCCCATCAGCAGGGCACCGCCCCAACCGGGACAAGCTCAAAGCTCCCGACCGATCTTCTGGAATATATGGTAGTGTAGTGCATGTTAGTGTAAGTGTGTGTGTAAGGGGAGAGGAGAGAACAAGAAAGAGGAAGGAAAGATCGCGCACGGTCCGTGGCCCGTTTGGTAGGGTACTGCTCCGGCATTCGCCTGGTGTTGATCGGAGAAACCCCGGAAAACTACCGATCAGAGCAGTCGGCCGCTAGATTTCTCCTCCAGACTGCGACTGAATTCGACCTATATGGGAAGCTAGTGTCGAAAATCCTGCCGCTGTCAGGACTAGGACCTCCTGGTCAGAGGCGCTGCAATGACATCAGTTGATGCACTGAGCTACCGCTCCCGGTACATCTGCTAGATTTCGTAAAACTACCCCCCACCGTCACTTTATTACCATAAATAAATTTAAGTGCGCAAGTTTTCATTTTTTTTGCAAAAATTCGAGGAAATTCACCGAAGTATATTATACACTTTTTAAACCCCATAAAATTTCCTTGTAAATGCCTTTTGATTAATTTAGAAAACCCAATTACGCTTTGAGTAATTACGTGTCAAAATTGTCACTGGAAGTTTGCCGAGAGTATACAACAATGACACTAGTTACAAGTTCTCTATAGCAACGATGGCATTAGGAATGATGGCGTTGGCAACGGTAATCGTAGCAACTCGGTGGCTAGGCCAGGTGGAGCAATGCGAGGCGGGCAGAGAAGGGGTGGGGTAAATGGATAGGGGGCTGGGGCTGGGAAGGGGTGAGAAGAGGCGGGGTGTAACTGGGTAGGGGGATGGAGTTGGAAGAGGGTGAGAAGGGGTGGGGTGGAAGTAGGTAGGGGTATGGGGCTAGGAGGGGGTAAGAAGGGGCGGGATGGAGCTGGGTAGGGGAATGGGGCTCGGCGGGGTGAGAAGGGGCGGGTCGGAGATGGTAGGGGGTTGGGGCTGGGAGGGGCGGGGTGGAGCTGGGTAGGGGGATGGGGCAGGATGATGTCTGGCGATGCAGGGAAGGGACGAGGAAAAGCACTAGGGAGGTGCACAAGGTAAGGGGGAATAAACTATACCTAGAATTCATTCTTTTTCCTGTCTAATAGCATCCCAAGGTACTTCAGCAAGTGTTCTCATAAAATATTACAGAAAATGTTAACTTTTGAAAATTAATCGTTCAATGTCTATGTACTGGCGTATTCAAACGAGTTCTGCGAGTTCAGAAAAATTGATTTTCTTATTTCTGTTTTACGTTTCGACGAGGAAAACTTTCGTCTCGTGCTGGCATTTTGAAATTCATAAACTTTAATACTCTGATGCAGAATAGAAGCCTTTGATGCAGAATAGGGACCTGAAGTGCCTTCGAGAATTATTAATAATACTGTCTATCGGATGTCACTTCTTGATTAGTATGTCATTTGGCAGATGAGGGTGCTACATTAACCAATTTGCTTTTAAAGAAAAATAAAAATAAGGGCAGATTAGATCACATGGTTACATCTCATTTCTCACTCTCTCGGTACATTTCATTTCTCACTCTCTCGGTACATTTCAGTTCACAATTCTTATGAGTTGAGGTCGTGGCAGCCTTTTTCTGTTTAAGAACGACCCTTTATGCCCTCTTTTTCAGGGAGTATTTTAGAAGCACACCATGGCGAACATGCCACTTTACGTAGGGATTGCGGTCCGACTTGGTACGCCCATTTACTTCCTCTAAAGCCTTATCGAGGAAGATACTAGACCCATCTCGGTACGTTTCGTTCCTATTCCAAGGTAGTCCTTAGGCCCATTTCAGAACTTCTAATTTACCGGGTAGCGAACGATGATCGATGATTTTAGTACTTTAAGATGCAAAAAAGGAGCTACGAAATGACCCATGCCACAAACACATGATGACAACACCTATGTCTTAGGCAGGAAGTGAACCCAAGCGCTTCGGTAGACCGAACATCGACTACAATGCACAGAGCGGCAAATAACATACATACATTATATAGTGCGCCACGAATGCTTCTCCCCACTGAACCAAGTCAGGACTTTGTATTAAAAATTGCATTTATGTTGGTAGCATCCGGATCACTGGGAAATAAGTGAAGTTAACAACACTTCCAACCCTTGTTATGATTGTAGTGAGTATGCAATTTACTTTTTACAAGCAGCCAACACAATTTCTGTTGCTAGCACTCTCAGCAACAAGTAATCACTGCGGGGAGACTTTCCTGGTGCATTGAAGTCATTGAGACATCATTCAAATGATGATCGTCATATTTCGTAAAAGAACTTCCCCAAAAGAAAATTTTGGTTACTGCCCTGCATTTCTGCAAGGACCCGACCCAGGAGTCTACGCAAACAGACCAGTGAAGGAGGAATACTCTTTCGCGGCGATTAATTAGAGAACGCGTAGGCGAACGGGCAACTGCTAGTGGCGAAATAAACGAGCGGGGAGCCCAACGCGGCCGAAGCCTCCGGGACCTCCGTGGCGGGGGGAGGGGGCGATAAAACAGCCCCTGCGTCCGAGGGGGCGTTCGGCGCCGATGGATTCCACGGCCCCATTCATCGCCGGTCGCTCTAATTGCCGGGGTGTGGGGCGGGGCGGGGAGGGGCGGGGAGGGGCGGGGAGGGGAGGGTTGGCGGGCAGTGAGGGACTTAGGTGATTGTTCAGGAATGCTCTCGTTAGCCCGGCGTTAAGTTGAGAGAGGTTGTCGACAAGCGAGTTTAACGCATCGTTGCTGTTTAGCGTGTTTTGGAGTTTCGAATGCCATGCGTGGCTCGATTTTGGGAAGAATTTAGTAAAGGGAGCATTCACATGGATTGTGTAAATTGTTTTATGGTTTGCTTCTATTGGAGAGACATGCACAGAAAGTACTACGTCGTCTACAATTTTCTGCTTTTTACTGTTGTATGAGGTATGGGAAAGTGTTTGGCTCCTTCTTGTGTTTCATCTCTATTGTGTGTATCTTCCGTAATTTAATTGGAGTTATAACTGAACACACTTCTTTCAAGTGCCTCGAAAAGTAAAACAAAATTATTCCTAATAAAAGCAATCATGTTACATTGGTGAAAAATGAATGAAAAAGCATATCAAATCATTACTTGTTAAATTATTCTGAAATACTAAACACTTTGGTAGCCAAGTATCCATAAAATAAGTTTTAAGTATCCAGAGAATGAGAGGGATAACTTCAACTACTGTTGATGGTATCGGATTTGTAAATTTTGATTAGGAAATAAATCTTCTAGTCTTTGAAAATCAAAAAAATCCATTTGCGAATGATTTAAAATAGTACATTTTTACTAGAGTTTGAAAATTAAGTTTCTCAATCAGCGTGTTGCTGTTTACTTGTATAAGCGTGAACGAATGAAAACAAGAACATCAGTAACATTAGAAATCAAATACACCAATGTTTTCTGAGAGGTTTCATATTTACACTGCTAGGTAAACTTGCAGATACAACAAACTCACATTGTTTATTTTGCACATTCCTTTCAACAGTTGGATGTTCCTGGATTAATAAAAAAACATTTCCAGTTTTTCGAGGCACATTCTGAACCCAACAATGTGCATTTCTTCGAAACAAATTGTCTGGATATGTTCTTTGAATATTTACTAGCACTCTTAAAGAACAATGGTCATCCTCTCTTTTTGTTCAGTGTGGGCGGGGATGGTATGATTGTACTGTAACATTCCCTCCTAATTGAACAACCGGAGGATTTAACTACTCTATGAGAACGCTGTCGTTCAGATAAAGCTAGAGGCAGAAGAGAGGTTGAAGGTGTAGGCAAGGGTGAGGATGTGGGCGAGGGCGAGGGCGAGGGCGAGGGCGAGGGCGAGGGCGAGGGCGAGGGCGAGGGCGAGGGCGAGGGCGAGGGCGAGGGCGAGAGGCGAGGGCGAGGGCGAGGGCGAGGGCGAGGGCGAGGGCGAGGGCGAGGGCGAGGGCGAGGGCGAGGGCGAGGGCGAGGGCGAGGGCGAGGGCGAGGGCGAGGGCGAGGGCGAGGGCGAGGGCGAGGGCGAGGGCGGGAGCGAAGGAGCATGCGAGAGGGACATGAGCGTTGGAATCGGTGTCACAAACCCGACTAGGAGTGTGGTCATAGGCGGGAGTCAGGTTAGAGGCCGAGAGTCAGCGAGGCCTGAAAGGGCGACGCGAGCGAGCACGGAGCGTGGGCGTCGGGGAGCTTAAGGAAACAAACATGAAAGCGCGCCCAAGAAATTTGAAAGGTGCTCGTGAGGCGCGCGCGCGTGCACGCGAAAGGAGGCCCCCGCGCGCACAAAGGTGGGCAACAACAGCTTCAAAGGGGCCGAGATTGAGGCGGCGCGCCGCGCCGCGGCGGCCGGGCGCGCGCCGGGGATGAATTATCCAGCGCCCTAGGGGCGGCCGTCGCCCACGCGAGCGCCGCCCAGCGGTCGCCGCCCAGCGGTTCAGCCTCGGGCACTGCGCGGGCGAGCACGCGTTACACCGTCAGAAATTACATTAAATTTAATGTAGATTTAATGTACGTCTGTACATGACTTTCAATGTACATTGTATATTAAAGGAAGATTAATATACATGTACATTAAATTTAATGAGTTAAAATCAATGTAGATTTAATCTACGACTGTTGACTTAACGTACTTGTCTACATTAAATTGATGTACACGTACATTAAAGTTTTTGTACGTGTACATTAAATTTAATTTATGTACACGATAATTACTTTCATGTCTTTACATTAAAAGTAACGCAAACATTTCTGAGAGTGTAGGCTGCTACGTCCACGACAGGGGATCCGTACATGTTTGCCTATTGAGAGCTCTGAATTCCAATATTTCCGTACATACTTAGTTAATTTAACATCATAATCGTTCTCCTACACAGGTGTGTCACAAAACACGGCTTACAGAAATGTGTTACCCATGCATAGCAAAAAAGTACATAGACTCCATACAATTTAATACTATCTGAAGCGAGAGGATTGTGAAAGCTTTGAAATGGCTTATCTCTGCAGTTTTACATGATTCGACAATGGTCGCCCTTCAGTTTTCTAATTACGCTTGTTTCACTTGTCGTTAATGCGTCTTGCAAATACATCCAATCGGGTTATTTTAATAAAACCTTAGAAGAAAAGAAACTTCATGGGAGAGAATCATCCCACAATATTTACATAATATATTTTGACCTTTCTTCAAATATTTCAAGAGAAATGCAATGGCGGCTTGTGACCAAATGTTCAGGGTAGGCAAAATGGATTACTGAACAGTTGCGGATCCCGGGAAGGGGGCATGGAACCCAATCCAATTTTTGACAAATTTCATTCAATTTATTCAAAACAATTGTGTCACTGATATCGATACATTCCGAAGCATTATTTACATGAAGCACGCGCAGACGTGATTTCAAGATATTCAGATTCCAAAACAGTGTTGCAAGTTTGTGTTACTTTGACAATACTCTGGAAATCAGATTCATTTTTTTCTGAATCGTTCAACATTCACTAAATTACATATGTGTTCTTTTGACATTTCATGTTTTTGTATAGCATTAGATACATTTTTCGTATCAAATATTCATCTCTATTCGAAATATTCTCCTTAATTGAGAATAAAAGACACGACCAACATTAAAGATTAGCTTTAACTGAGCTATCTGTTAGCCATTCGTGTGAATCATACCACGAAGGATTGACTTTTCCTGCATTTCTCTCGCCAGCACGAAGTATAGTCATACTCAACAAAGGAGTAGGTCAACAATTGCCCACAAGTTGTCTCTTTTCTACATCGTTATAACGAGGAGACGATAGTACATTCACTGTATCTGTCATAATATTAACGTAAAATCATATTTAACTATAAAAAATCAAGTAACATTAATAATACGCAGCATACTAATTTAAAAATTAAATAATTTAATAATTAAATGAACTTCCTAAATAATAATCACTTTCTCCTCAACAAAACAGTAAACACACGCCCTACGCGGCTGGCATATAAGTGGAAATCGGAGCTTTCCGTGCGAACAGGCAGCAAGCGAATTCACTGGCGTTCACACAAAACGCATGCGTCAAGTGTGAACATGGCATGCTACTGTTCTACGCTCACTAGAGGGCCTTTTCTCAGAATACAGTACGAAGCGAACTAGCGCCCGACGTGCCTACTCTGAGAGATGCAAGCGGGCGCATGCCTCTGCGGGAACAGAAGAGACAGATTGCATGGTGCAAGGGCTAGTAGAAAATTCTCGAAATAGAAATACGGCTCGTGTGATGTTAATAAAATATTCATTGTACTTTTCCAGATGAATAATACTTACACCATATTAAAGTTGTATGAGTCATTTCATTTTTTTGTTATTATGAAATGTATTAAACTAGAACATATTTATCAGGGTAGCCAATGCTTACACCAAGAAATGTAAAAGGAATAGAAATATCGACATTGTTTCTCTATATAAAAATTGTAAATGAGGCTACTTTAAAACAAGGACAAGGTGACTACTTCTAGTTAACTAGAAGTCGCATATTAATGACAACAAATTCCGAGAACTCCAATTAACAGATTGCTTATTCTAATGCATAATAAATCTTACTGTCTCTCAACTAATATGGAAATGAACTGATTTAATATTACAACAAGAAATTGAACAATTATCTACCAATTTCATTTCCACTGATTTGTGAAATATTTGCGAAAGACATTGCCAAAAGAATGTGTTCCGTAGTTGATGAAAATCAATTTCTCCCATGAAGCGAATTATTAATACTCTGCTTTACTGCGGATCACTCAGAAGAAATGCAGAATGAAAGACGAATTGTAGCGTTGGTTAACATAGCAAATGCTTTAGAGAGTAGAGCATTCCTTAATTTTGAAAGCAAAGTTTTATTAAAAAAATTAAATATGATCTTTTTTTGTTGGTAATGTATTAGAATAGTAACGAAGCTGATTAAAGCTCCTCTAGTTATTCACTGTTTTTAACAAGCATACTGACGTGCAAAAATAAATAAATACGTTTATATGTGCAAAAAATCAAATCTCAGTCTCTGAGATGATTTTCTATTCAAAGAATAAGAATTGAAAACCGTGAAAAAATCAATACCGCAGTACCAAGCACTTAATCGTATTTTAATACTTCATTTTCAATTAAACAAATATTTCGAAAAGCTTATATTAAAATTAACCTAGAAAAATATTTTGGAAATTATGTGAGATGATAGGACCACGGAAATTGAATGTCACAAAAGCATTTACAAAGAAAGAAAAGGAATATCACAATCATGGAAGTTATTTGGAAAAAGGGTTTATAGAAATCCTTAATGAACAAGAAGTGCAACTAAAAAAAGGCTTTTGAAAGCCTCTACTACCAAAGGAGGAATTTGGATTCCAAACATGGCTACTGAAAGTAAAGCGGAAGAAAATAAATAAAATAACAAGTAACATAATGGATAAACGATTCTTCAAATATCTCTAAAAGACTAATAAATACGCATACAATGAAGGAAAATTGATTGAGAGATGCTTTATATTCTATTCAGTGGTAAAGTGAGCAGGTCACGTGGTTTGAATGAGACTGAATCGCCCGCTGTGCTTGCAACAATCTCGTACCTGAAAAGTGGCAAACGGCAAATGCTACGAGGACGACAAAAAATGTGTAAAACTTAAAGTTTGGTCGCTGAAAGCAAGACTGAAGTGAGAGAAAGTAATAACAGTGAGGTAAATGAATGTAACATGTAAGTAAAGAAGAGATAAACATCTATTATACAAAAGTGATACTGTTTACAACCTCATGAGTCAGAAAAATTATACTACTGGAATAATTGCTCTTAAATTTGGCAGGAAAACTTTTTAGCAAACAAGAATCAAACACAGCATATTTGCGATTCAAAATGTTTCCCCAAAATGTGTTTTTTACAAAAAATAAAATAAAAAATACAAAATTGCTTTGGAGTATTTGCGGTCCAACTACAGTAGCTTACCCAATGTTAAAATGAAAATATCAAACAAGTGAACCAAGAGCAGATAACTGTGTCTTCGTGTTGTACGCGAAGTGTCTACACTTGGATATGTAACGTATAGAATAATTAATGAAGAATATTACTACAAATGAAATCGAAATAACGATTAAAAACTTAGTGAGAGGTTATTTTACATTCAATTTCGTAATGTGAACTGTTTCTATATGACATGATAACCATTCCCAGTTTTTATTCACAAGAGATAAAAAAATAATGGAAAAATAAACACGAATCAAATTATGTAAACACATGCTGACGCTTAAACTGTCACAAATTGGATGATTTTAGTATGGCAGTGTACTTTATTGTATTGGTATGATACGTAGAACTCCACGAAAAGCATACACCTAAGTAAAGATATTTAATTATTTTATTTTAGGAGAGATTTCTTAATAGTTTTAATTAGAAAGTGAGTGAAGTAGACCGGGGATTTGGGGGGTGTAAACAAGGTAAGGCGGGGAAAGGTAGAGTAAGGTTGAGTGGATCAGAGATGCACTAGAATTGACAGAAGTGGGCAAACAAAGTGGGAATATATAGAATTTCAACTTCATAAACTGTGAAAAATGGATACTGGAGCAACGCGGGGCATTTCAGTTAGATAACAACTGATTCAAGTAGTTGAAGTAAAAAATATAAAGTCAATCAATCAGTATCACTTTTGTGTAATAGATGTTAGTCTCTTCTTTACTTACATGTTACATTCATTTCCCTCACTGTTATTAGTTTCTCACACTTCTGTCTTGCTTTCAGCGACCAAACTTTCAGTTTTACACAACTTGTCTTCCTCGTAGCATTTGCCGTTTACCACTTTTAAGGAACGAGATTGTTGCAAGTACAGCGAGCGATTCAGTTTCATTCAATAAAAACTGTAAATTTGATTATACTTCTTTTTTGCCTAACACAAAAACAAACAAAAACAAAACAACTTAATGTGAAGAATCTTTTCGCAAAAACCGTCCGACGTCATGTACGCCAACTGACTAATACATTGTGATAAATGCCCGAGCAACGCCAGTTTCTTAATGAATTACAAAATATATTTACCTTTAAAATTTACTCATGGTAATAGGACTCATGTCAGTCATAACATGTAATGAAGAACATTGTAGTTTCAATAGCATAAATTAAATTTCAATGCGAAATGTGGAGACAATTCTGTTAGAAGTGTCCAACAGAATAACGACATGACTTTGTGAAAGTGAACAAACTAGCTTTCATTTAGATAAGTCGTTGGCCTGCAGGAGATTTTCTTCACACGACTTAAAATTGCCGAAGTCTCAAAAAGAACAATACGTGTTTGTGGCAAGAGGCGTGGTTAAGTTTTACTAACCTCAAAACAATGGAGGTTTGTCTCAAGAAAAATAATCAATAATTTTTTGTGTGATCGCAAAGTAAAAAAAAGAAAAAAGAAAAAAAACATTAAAAGAAAATTAAATATAAAGCAATGTTTTGTCAATTACACATTAAATTTTAGATTTGATCGTGATTACTATTTCAGTTTCTAAATTATTTTTATAATATTTAGTAAACATATTCCGGATTCAGAAGATAATACACATCAAGTGTTTATTTTCTACCTGTACCTGTTACAACCAACCATTGAATAATTTCGTTCACAATGTCATATTTACATTAACCAAACTGTAGAGTCACTTTATATTTTTCATTAATTAAATTATCAAATTATTTTCCGGAACTCTGATACTTCTGCAGCAATATGTTGAGAAGTGAAGAAAGAAACCTAGGCCCTACCCCACTTCGCATCAGCCTCGACCTCACGCTTCTGGCCGCCACATGGACGGACGCACGCGACAATGTACTTGCGTCACACAAGACACTTCGGAGGCGCTGCAGTAGGTCGCGCAACGGCCTACGATCATCGAGTTAAGCGCTGGAGCCGGCGAGCGCGCGGCTGCAGGTCAACGGAGGGCCATCCGCGGGTGAGTCACCGGCGACCCCGCCCCCTCGCCACCCACGCCCACAAACACACCCACAGCTCGCGATTCACGAACAGCGCTCTGCACACTCTTTTACATCTTCTAGATCGGGTTTTTCCGTCCCACATCTTCTGTACGAATGCTGAAATTGTCATTTTGGTGGAGTTCTGGATGGCCACGAGAGCTTCTTTTCACTCCTCCTAACATCACAAAGTTTATCCGTTTGGCATTAAATAAATAATCAAACGTTCATTTCTGTCTGTGCTACTGAAGATTTGCGGGCTTTGCGTTTCGTGGAGAAAACACTTATGTTCGCGAGACTTGTGAAAAGCTCAAAGATTTGATGATTTCTTCGCTCAAAATAGCAGTAGTAATGTGGGTACAGTAGTGTGGGTAGTAATGGGTAGCCGATGTTTTTGTTTTACGGGCGCACACTTTTATGTCTTCTTCTATAACTGTGACACATGCGAATATGCAATGATTTAACGACATGTACTCTGATTATGGATTATTTAGTATTTAGAAAAGTAATTTCGAACCGCAAGCCATACACACGCTGAACAAGTTTATTCATTAATGTATGCATATATTAATGCGTAACCTGGCCGATTATATCAAATTACTATATACATTTCTTTCATCAAATGTTTATGAAAATGTGCGATAATTAACAATATACTTTAATTATTGAATTCTATTTAATTGTGATCTGTTATTAACGTGTATGAAAAGGAGGATTTAAACTGCATCTTTCAGTCATTCTAACCTAATTCACAATAAATTATCATCGAAACTATTCTCAGTTGAGTTAGATGCTAATGAATCAAGTTGAATAAATTATTAAGTGATGTCGTAGGCTTCTGTTGCCAAGAACACTTGAACCCGGACAGCCAAGAGCACTTGAATCAATTATTCGTTCAGAGACAAGAATACGGACCTTTCTATTTCGAAGCAAAACTCATCCCTGAAGAAAGAGAGGGAATAGGAAACCAGGGCAACCACTCACCAATTCAACAATGGATGGAATGTAGTGTGAAATTAACATAACCGATTCAAACAATAGAAATTTTCTTCATTGAACATTACACACATCAATTTTGCCAAATAAAGAAAAAATTTCCAAATGATGGAAAACTGAGAAGCTTTAATCAGTTCTCAGCCTTGAAGTCAATATGTTAAGAATTACTACGACTACATTTATTAGTTTGAATCTTCAGATAATTATTTTAAGATTGGATTTATCTACGGATAAAGATAAATAAAACCTCTGTATTGGAAGTAAAACTCAAACATCTCATCGAATCGAGTGCGTTGATGCCATAAAGAGTTCAGTCATACGCCTTCCCACTTCTTACGTGTTCCACTTGCACTTCCAACGTTCGTCTGCCACTCACTCACCCAGATTCGTCGGCATCACTCCACCGTCCACAGCCCGCGGCCGCCGCGCGCGCCTCCGTACTCACCGCTGTCGGGCTTGAGGCGCTTCATACTGGCGGTCGCCCGGCTCCCGGCCGCCGCCGCCGCCGCCGCCCACGCCCGCCCGCGGCCGGCCTTTTAATTACGTCACGACGCGCGTCCGGCCGGCCGGTCGCCCGGCGTCGCGCTCGCTGCAATTCAGGCGAAGCCAGCTGCTCGCGGTCGCCCGCGCTGTCCGAACCGGCCGGTTCTCCTAGCGGGCTCACGACCGATCACTTCGTCGCCGGCTCGCGGGGCGATCGATTCGTTCGTGCTCCGGTCGTTGTCGGTCAATCACGTCGTCGGTGACTTGGTGGTCGATGGCGTTCGGTCAACCCGCTTCCGCAGTTATTGGTGGATCGGAGAGATGAGCCACGAATTAGTGTCGTCGGGACGAAGCAGAGAAGTGACTCGATCAGCGGGTGCTGGAGAGTCCTCCAATGAGGATGTGGGCCGGCGGATCGCTCGCACCGGGCGCCGACGGGCAATTACGTCGCTGGTATTCGTGTAATCGGATCGGGCACCCCACTCGCGATGAGTCGCGACTCGAGCCTGCGCGCCACCGCCGCTGGCTTATCGGCGCCGCCAGCCTTCACGCGCGGGAGGTCCGCGGGAGACGCGCGCTGCGAGTGTCTCGCAGCGATGCTGCAACGAGCTGGCGGCGGAAGAGTCGTGTCACCCGTAGATAAGCCGTTTTAGGTGGAGCTGTGGTTGGCAAGCGGCAGTTTTTGAGAAGTTGGAGAGTGGGCGGTCACGAGGTTGAATTCCTTGTGGATTATCGCTTTGCTCCTCGGTCGTCGGCTGATAATCTGGCCGTGGGAAACACGCTGTGTCAGAGCAACTTGTTTCTGATGCAAAGACGCAGAAAAGAGAATATAAATTATGACACTAAAAACACATAAAAGTTCCTGATATCACAAAAAGCTGAATGCTCGTGTGCGTAAAGTTCAGAGAAAATTAACTGAAAAATCACTTCTGAGAGAAGACACGCTCAACAGATTACAAAACAAAAATCGTCGTTTCGTTGATTTCAAGTCAACGCTTCCATCACGACGTGTACGCATAAAACCACTGAAAGTCCAAAGAGGTGCACAAGACAACACTTGTTAGAGACCACTGGCAGTCAATCAAGTCAACCTTTCCATCAAGTCGTTTATGTACTGAACAGCGGAAAGTCCAAAGAAGTGCGCAAATCAACGCTTGTCGGAAAGGCCACTAACAGTCAATCAAGTCAACGATTTCATCATGACGTACACGTACTGAATCGTGGATAGTTCAAAGAGGTGCGCAAATTAACGCTTGTCGGAGAGGCCACTAACAGTCAATCAAGTCAACACTTCCATCATGACGTACACACACTGAACCGCGGATAGTCCGAAGAGGTGCTCAAATCAACGCTTGTCGAAGAGGCCACTAACGGTCAATCAAGTCAACACTTCCATCATGACGTGTACGTACTGAACCACGGAAAGTCCAAAGAGGTGCGCAAATCAACGCTTGTCGGAGAGGCCACTAACAGTCACACGCGAGTAGAGAGGAGCGCGGACTACGTGGAGCGCGTCGCGCGGGGGGTCGGCGGCGACAACGGCGGAGGCGGTGCGGGGGCGGCGCGGCGCGACCCGACGGAAAGCCCGCAGGTGCGGGCGACTCGACTCGTCACGGCGGTGACGGTTCGGCGCGGGGCGGAGCGAGCGAGTGGGCGGGCGGGTCGCGCGCGGAAGCACGGTTTGTAGCGGAACCTGCGGCCGCGAAAGCGACTGGCGCGTCGGCGGCGGTGGCGGCGGCTGCGTGTCCGGTGAGCCGAACCCGTCCCTCTTCCGTCCCCCGCTGTCGCCCTCGCCCGCCTCTCCCCCCGCCCCAAACGACGACGATTCGATGCTCTCGCGTCTCGGGCATATTTCATTCATTGCTCGCATGCGGAGCCCCTCGGCGTCGGCGAGCGGCGCCTGCTGAATAATGAGCGAGAGGCGAGGAGGCCGCCCTCTGCACTTTGCATGCGCTCATTCCCAATTTCTTTTTCACTTCCTGCTGCTGCCTCGTCTTCATTTTGGACTCGTTCATCTAAGTCGTTACGGCGTCCAGAACGTCGGATATATTCATTGGTAATTTATTTACGTTTTGTGACCTCGTTTATCTGAAACGCCAGTGTGTCGAAGACAGCAAAACTCTTTGTATTTCCAATTATTTTAATTTACCGCACATTTGTAATCATTTTGATATGTGAGCCTCCAAAGAGTAGGACTCTGACTTCTTACAATTAAAATGCTCATCTCAAATTTTGTCATTGGTCACCTTTCATAGCCTTCATTTTCATCCCATGCATCATAGTCATCAGGGAACCAAAATCGGTCATCTCAGTTTGAGTTAATTTCCATTTGTTTTATATTTCGCTTTTGTTCTCGTCAAATTCATTTTGATCTCGTTTTTCTCATTCGTCAGGACGTCAGTGTTGACCATCTCCACTTAATAGCGTTTGTTCCAAGGGTATTTGGTAATCAACAAAGAATTTCGAACGGGAAGAAAGGACTAATGAGGAAGAAATTAAGAATATCAGCGAATACTTGGAAGTTCTGAAAAAATGTCATTTTCCCATTCCGAACAATGGATTAACAGTACAAAAATTCCCTATTCTAGTTCACAATGGGAGTGGCCTTATCTCTTTGCAATTATAGATGGTTCACCAAGTCAAAATAAAGAAATTTTTTACTACTTTTTTCTTTCATTAGAAGTGCGAAATACATCTCAAATAAATTTACAATTTAATTGTAATTAGATAAATCATTTCACTGATCGTATTTCGCTTCTTTTGCGGTGAGATGTTTTAGATGTATTTATTACTGTACTTTAAAGTACTAGCACGAAGAATTTGATAAACTGGCGGAATTAACGGGTGTTAACTCTCTCGAAAGAGAAAAGAAACACGGAAAGAAAATTTTCATTATGATTAATCACGGGATAACCCTTGCCCTTCCACGAAGCCGGAGTATAAAATGTCAAGGGATGGGGTTAGTTGAGGCCGGGCAGAGACGGAGAAAGGCGACACGGGAGAAAGAGAGGAGGGAGTTAGTGACCACTAAATAATGAGCGAGCAACAAGAGACTGTCCGTACTTGCAAGCGTCCACTTGAAATTTCCGAAGGCTTCCTGCACGCAGACTCCTCTCCTAATTACAAGGCGTACAGCTAAGTGGTCGACGCGGTGATCCACAGACCCGAAAGTGTCGTGTTTACTTATTCTCTCTTCTGAGCTTGCTATCGGTCGCTTGCAACTTCCCTAAGCTCGACAATTAGTTTACAAGTATTCGGTTGTGTACGTTCGGTAACAGGTATTCGGTTGTAACTATGACACATGAGATTTCATGCCAAGATACGCACTTGAAAAATTGATTCCGGAAATTCAGTACTACGATTATCACGAAGACGAATGTCTTTTGAAATGAATTAAAAGATTGAGTTGATATTATAAACGTTAACGATTTGAATAAAAAAGAAGAAAAGGGAAAATATCCCCATTACAAATAACATAGTTTTCTCAATTATTTACCGGTTTTGTAATTTTATAATGTAATAAATTATTTTAAACAAGCTTTGTACATTAAAAGGAAACAAGAAATCAGATGAACGTATATAACATGGAAGTTAGCCTTTGGAAAGCAAAACCTTTGTCACTTGCACGTGTTACGTAGCGGTGCAATACCATTTGTTTTGAGTGACTGTAAGGCTTCAGAAGCAAATACCAACCTGAGTGCAGTTTTTACAACGTGGTGCCAACTGTCGCGGTCATGCACGCCTTCCCACTTATTCCTCTATTTAATACAAAAAAATACGTAAGGTCATTTGCTTTGAAAGTGTGAAATATCATAAAAATGTCCCGGCCATGAAAAGATGTCATGAAAATGTAATAAGTAAAGAAATCAGGGGAATTTAGTTTATAAATGTATAGGGCTTACTAAATGCCATATATGTTCATAAACTAAATTCCCCTACAACTATATGCCCAAAAATAATAGTATTTTGTTGCAAGTTAGTAATGCTTGTTTGAAATTTCTTGGAAGCATAAAGACTGATTTTTTAAAAATTTATTTAGATGGGCAAAAATATTTTTGTATATCAGACTGGAAACCGAGAAAAGAGATACATTTTTTAGGTGAATCGAAAACATCGGAACTTTCACATCGTAAAGTGATACCCTCAACTCACGAAGGATTCCATTTCTGGCCCTTTACTCTCCTTCAGAGAACCTGCGATGAAAGAAAAGTATCGCTGTCCAATAAAATATAGTTCACCTTCGGACGCGTCGAAACAAAAAGATGGTTTGGAGAGGAGAAATAGAGAGTAAAAAGTTCTGGACGGCGGCCTTTTGGATTCATATTCATCAGCTTATAAATGTGGAAATGTGAATGGAAAAAGGAACAAAAGTAAGTATTCTAACAGTATTCAATTCTCACAGTATCACGATCTGTTTCAATTAGTTTATCCAGGAGCTTAATTTTTTACATTCTAATTCTTGTAACACATTTTTAAAAGGCGCAGAATAAACATTTTAGGACACAATTATGTGGAAACTATTTCATCGAAATACGAATACCTGTTCAATTTTTTAAAGGATTTTTTCCCTTGGAAGGTAAATCATCCTTCAAAATCCAAGGGGGAATTCATTTCACATCATTCATTAGACTATGTCATACCTACGAGCTCTTCAGAACCGGGATATCAGAAAGCGTCGCATCTTAGGAATAACACAGTAGAGACGAGCAAAGAACATTCAGGATCAGAGCAGAATTCCAAATATGCGAACTAGATATGGCTTACAAGAAGCAAATTACTACCGAAGATGAATGCATACCTACCCAAAAATAAGTGAGTAATTAATTATTAATCAAATTACGTTAAAAGGATAACATTTATATACGAAAATGCATTGTAATTAGTTACGCAGAAGTTGATCGTAACGTCGTTGCACAACAAATGTGACACATAAAAAAACATTTTCTCGGGAAAACGGTTCCAAATTAATCGATGCCATTTTCTTTGTATCATAGGAGGGAATATTTTACTATAAAACCTAGGCTGTCTTCTGAACTATTTTTAAATTATTTTTACTAGTAAAAATATACTATTTTTTAATCATAGTTCTTCAGTTAATTAAAGAATGAGGTTTCTTGAAATGTGTCACTTTTCTTGAGCACCGTCGATGTGTTTCTTAAACATTGCGCAAGCTCTCTGCATTTCCTTGCAACCAGCTCCGTTTGCTGAGTCGAGTGCACGGAGTATGTGGTCAACGGCGCTGTGCGGGTGCAGGGAGTGGCAGGGGGGCCTGCGGAGGACTGGGCCGGGGGCAGAGGGTCTCACACGCGACGCTCGCACGCGACGCCCCCATCGGCCCCCTCCCCCATGAATAACTGACAGCCGCTTCCGATTGGAACGCGAGCGTCCGCCGCCCTTCCCCCTCTCCGCCCTCCACCACTCCCACCCGCTGGTCATTGCCCACACACCGCCTCCCGGTGTAGAGGAATTACTCTAAGAAGGGACCGCTCTGACACAAATGAACGGCATGCAGACAGATTGACATTGCAGGAGATAATGATGGACGATGAAGGTAATGAAGTGTTTAGGAGTGAACTAACTGTAAACGAACGCGCCGACAAAATGTTTATTACTTGCTCACGTTTTCTTGGGCCCCGGAATACCTACCGCCACTACTTTACTAAAATTAGTTGAATTAGTTATAGACAAAATCTGATAACCAGATATATTTCCTGCCGTGAAATGGAAACTATTTTGCATTGAAAATGACCCACAAATTTGATATAATATTCCTTTTGTCAAAATAACCAAACTCCCCACTCCTCACGCAACTAGAGAAACGAGGGCTCAAGCAAACGTGCGCGGATATTAGATGGTCATAACTTGCAGTTGTATTGCCAGCAACTGTAACTGTCGAAGCGGTCCCTTCTTCTAGTAATCTCTATATACTCCCAGCGGCTGCACTTCATCTGCCGCCATCTTCACCCTTCCTTCCATCGCTCACCTACCTCATGAAGAAGATATAACGATTTTATAGATTTACATCCTTTCGCGAATATCCAGTACCTTCCATTTGAGAAGACTTATTCATTTATGCACATTAAAATATTTTTTTAAACAAGTATTTAGCCCATTTTTATATATTTCTCCGTTTAGTTCACCGGTATATGTATACAATGATTTATGTAGATAATATACGAGGAAGAATCATTGTGTTTTAAATCAAATGACTTAGAAAATTTTAACTTGCAAAAATTGCAAACAAAACCAATGTTGTATCTAGGTTCCACAATTCATCTTTTGAATTTTTTCACCTACCTCAATATTTTATTCATCATCTGTTTATATGGAAATAAAAACATCCGATGAAAAATCATGAATTCAACAAAACTATAAATCAAAATGTATCCGTATATCTACCATTTTCAGCTTGCTCTTCTATTCGCTGTTTCCTTAAATTACCTTAGACTGAATACTGCCCTCCTGATACTTTGCTATATAACTTCTACATTCCACAGAAAAAGCCAAAAGGAAATTCACTTGGCTGTGTATTTTGGACAGCGGCGCTTTCATCGACAGGCGCAGTGAGCAAAGGAAGTTCAGCTCAGCTACCCGTTGCGTGCCGTCTTCGTGCTCCGGAACGACCTGAATAAATAGCACAGGAGCAGTTAAGCGATCGACGCCGATTCATTAATCACAGCCAAAACCCGGAGACGAAGCACGAGCGGGACGACCGCTCGGCGGAGCAGCAAGATTGGCAGGAGCGACTAGGACGGCGAGGACGGCGAGGACGGCGAGGACGGCGAGGACGGCGAGGACGGCGAGGACGGCGAGGACGGCGAGGACGGCGAGGACGGCGAGGACGGCGAGGACGGCGAGGACGGCGAGGACGGCGAGGACGGCGAGGACGGCGAGGCCGGCGAGGACGGCGAGGACGGCGAGGACGGCGAGGACGGCGAGGACGGCGAGGACGGCGAGGACGGCGAGGACGGCGAGGACGGCGAGGACGGCGAGGGCGGTGAGGACGGCGAGTACGGCGAGGACGGCGAGGACGGCGAGGTCGCCGAGGTCGCCGAGGACGGCGAGGACGGCGAGGTCGGTGAGGACGGCGAGGTCGGTGAGGACGGCGAGGACGGCCCGGACGGCGAGGACGGCGAGGACGGCGAGGACGGCGAGGACGGCGAGGAAGGCGAGGACGGCGAGGACGGCGAGGACGGCGAGGACGCCGAGGACGGCGAGGACGGCGAGGACGGCGAGGACGGCGAGGACGGCGAGGACGGCGAGGACGGCGAGGACGGCGAGGACGGCGAGGACGGCGAGGACGGCGAGGACCGCACGGATAGTGAGGGCAGCGACCGGTGAACGTCGAGAAAGGCGAGCAGGGGAAGAACAGCGCAGTCGGCGACCGATGACGAGGAGGACAAAGGAGAAGATGGTGATGATGACGGAGTGGAGGGTTTGAGCGGCGAGTCAGGCGAGGACAAGACAAACGAGGGCGGTAAGGATGAGAATGGATAACGACGGCTGTGGGGTCGGAGATGGCGGGAACTATGATCAGTGAGAATGACAAAGACGTAAGGACCGTATATCGGTGAGGACAGTGAGGGTGGAGAGGTCAGCGAGGACTGATGTGGTCATTGGTCATGATGTAAGGAACGCTTGGCGTGAAGGTAAAGTCCACAAATACACATCACTTCTGCAAGAAAGGCACTGGAAGAGAGGTTCTGACCGACTCGGAAAATGTCTCTACTCTTTGCTTTTTGTTGCGAGGCAGGTTATTGATTGACCTTTATGTAACAGCGTTGCACGCATATCAATTTCATATGGATAGAAGGGAAAGAAAGAGGTAAAACGTTTCACTAATTCTTTTTTCTTCATGAAATAGATTAATTTAGAAAATACATTTGAATGCAGTAAACATTAATATGATTTCTATTTCCGAAAAAAACGCAGTGTTTCCAAGTTGAGAAATTAATGTAAATCTCCCGTAGAATTTAATTGATGAATTAAATTATTTAATGCCAAGAACAAACACATCTACCTCTAAAACGTGAAGAAAATGTGAAAACTAATACAACAATATTGTTTGGGGGCTAACCTGATCGATAGTTACAGGTATATATTTATTCTTTAATAAGAACTATATTATATTCGATATAGATTTGGGAAGCAAAGGGACATTCTGAATTCAAAACCGATAATACTGTCCACGAACTCGGCAATTGTGCGAATAGTTTTTTAAAAAAAATATGACTCAACCGCTTGGGTTTAGGAATGATTTCAGCTATTTTAGTTGGTAGAAAGGGGAACGAAGTAGAAAGGTTAACTTCCGCAAGACTTAATGGCATAAAACTATATTGTGAATGATATTGTAGATGCGGCGTTATCAAAAAAAGCTCGCATACAGAGAAGTGAGCATCACACACTTGAAAGGGACACAAGAGAGGGTTACACCTGACTCAAGCTTGGGGAATGAATGCAACCTAGACTGATTCATACGACAATGGTGATGATATGGTGCTCTGTGACGTTGGAGGAAATTTGATGTATGTGCATGTATGTAGTGGTGGAACGTAGATGCCGAGTAGGCGAGTTTCAGAAGCGTTTCCAGAGCTGATCGTTGCTTGATACCGGGAAGGTGAAAAAGCAACACCATCCCCTAGCTTTTTTCATTAGCCTAGGAAGAGTGTCGTACTTTAAAGTGTCTTTATCTTCTGAAGAGAGATTCTCTCGTTTTAGGAGTTTATTTACTACAAGTTCTTTTGGATTAGTTTGATGTAATGAAATGATATGTCGCAAATTTACAGTTTAGGCTTCAATCCCTTGGATCCAGCAACATAATACTATGAAATGTATTTAACTTTTGTAGAAAAAGAGATACTAAATAGAAAAAATGTTTTAATTGGGCCCGTTGCGGAGACGTGATTGCGGCGATGACAGCGTCGGCGGTGGTTCTGGTTATAGCGGTTGGACGACGGTGCGGGGCGGCGTTGACGTGGGTAGTTGTGGTTGCGGTGGTGGTTGAAACGTCAGTGCAACAGCATCGGAGGCGCCGGCGGTTCTGGCGACAGTGGCGACGAGCAGTGGCAGTGGCCTTCGCCGCAATTAACGCGGCACCGCAGGCCCCGTTATTAGCGAGGGCTGTCCATTCGCCCGGCAGCGGGGGCCGCGACCCGCTGCGCCGGAGTCGAGTAAAACGCTGCTGGTGCATGAAGCCCGCGGCAGCGCTCAATTTAACAGCTGAAGAGGAGTTCCGCGCAAATCTCTCTGCCGCTCGGCGCGCGCGATGCGAATGAAGTGTGACTAGGCCAAGATCAAGGCAACTTGCAACGGCCACTCATGTTGAAGTAGTATCGCGCTGTGCTGTTAATTACGTACATTGAACTGACACAGGAGATTAAATAATGCACTTATGATTCTGAGTTTGTTGTTTGAATGCTGTTCACAAACTCTCTCCTTTTACTATCAATCATTCAAAAGTTTTAAAATCATGCTTGTGAATCTGAGAGGAATTATTCGTGATTTAATTATAAATATTTTTTAGTTCTAGCATTCTGCTTGGCCTTCAAACATTTGTTTTTCCTTGTATCTACCTTTTTTAAAACCATTTTTGCTCATATTAACGGCTGAGATTATGCAATACGCCTTCATTACGGTTTCTGAGAAAATACTTCATATTTATTTGTTTTTATTTATGAATTATGATTTTGTATATTTTCACAGAGGCAAGTGGAAGGCATCTACCGAAGAGTTCATGATAAAGAGAAAAATAATGTAATTTGTGGGTTTCAGTTTTTAGTTTGCTTTTGTAATATATGTATTTAGTGCGAAAATCGGTTCGGAGAAAAGGTCAAACGAAAGACTAAGATAAGTGGAACACTGACGGAAGAGTTTGAGGCAAATAGAAAAATTTTCATTTGTCTACAATTGTTTAATTAAGTGTAATTTCATATTAACTAATTTCATATTGTGTAATTTCCTTTTGTGTAGTTTAATTTTGTGTCATTTTGTGTATAAACGTGTAAGCCAACTTTTCACCCTACTGAAGCAGGAGTCCTTTACCCTTAAAGGGATTTTGCAGGCTCAATAAATAAATAAATATATAAAAAAATAAATATATTCATATAATAAGTGGTGTACTAAATGGATGAATATCTGAATAGATGAGCTGAAGGACTCGACAAGTGAATTTAATTATGAATGAAATTATGACACAGTAAGTAACCCCTTAAAATAGAACTTTTATGGGGTTATAGAAGTGTCAGCATATCAAGTGTTTTGTATTTTGTTATCAACAATACTTGTGAGGACCTTCTCGTGTAAAGGTCTGACACTAAGAAACGATTTCCTTCGGAGTGCTACTTGCCCTCCTGTGCGCGAATTAGGCTGGAGGTCCACGTCCCCGGCCATGAGGGCCTGCCGCACGGGCAGAACAGTTACCGGCTCGTGGGCCTTAGATAACGCGGGCGCGCGGGGCTTCGGCCACCTCCCGCAGAAGCCCCGGGCGACCATCCCGCCACCTTCGCGCCTCCGCAACGCCACGTCTGCCGCCCCGCCTCTCCCCGCCCCCTCCCCACGTCTCCCCACTCCTCTCCGCCCCCCACACCGGTAGCGGTAGCTCAGTGCATCAACTGATGTCACTGCAGCGCCTCTAACCGGGAGGTCCTAGGTTCCCTCTCCCCACGGCGGCAGGATTTTCGACACTAGCTTTTCAGCTAGGTCGAATTCAGTCGCTGTCTGGAGGAGAATTCTAGCGGCCGGCTGCTCTGATCGGTAGTTTTCCGTGGTTTCTCCGATCAACACCAGGCGAATGCCGGAGCAGTACCCTACCAAACGGGCCACGGACCGCGCGCGATCTGTCCTTCCTCTTCCTTGTCCTATCCTCTCCACTTACACACGCACTTACACTAACATGTACTACACTACCACATATTCCGGGAGACCGGTCGGGAGCTTAGAGCTTGTCCCGACTGGGGCGGTGCCCCGTTGGTGGGAGAGTCCTGGTTAGGGGGAAACCCCACTAGCCGACGGTAGGTCGGCGCCGGATCTCGCCATCCACCGGGGGAAGATCACCGCCATCTCCCGAGAAAAAAACATGCACTACACTAACGGGACTAATGACCGAAGCAGTTGACGCGCCCGGAAACATGAAAAATCAATCAATCAATCAATCTCCGCCCCCACCCGCCTCAGCTCGGCTCGGCTCTTTCTCGACTCCCGGGAAAGCTCGGTCCCCGCGTCACTACTGCCCACTTCACGTTTCCCCGCCTCGCTGCTCCCCATCCCGCCTCTCACAGACCTACCTCCCCCTAGACCTGTCTCCCCAGCCACGCTGCAGCGCCTCTGACCGGGAGGTACTAAGGTTCGAGTCCCGGCGGTGGCAAGAGTTTCGACAGCTCGGTCGGATGCAGCCGCTATCTGGCGGAGAATTCCAGTGGCTGGCTGGTCGATAGGACGTTTTCCGTGGTTTTCTCCAATCAATACCACACGAATGTCGGAGAAGTACTTTAACAACCGGGAACGGACTACGCGCAATCTTTTCTCCCTCTTCCTTGGCCTATTCTCACCTTGACCTATACCTACGTGCTCTGCACTACCAAAAATGCCCGGAGCTGAGAGCTTATAGCGGTGCGGCGCTGATGAGGAAAACCCCTGAAGCCGACGAGTAGGGGCGGCGCCAGAGATCACCATCTAGCGGGGAAGGAACACAGTCATCTCTCATTATGAAAGCATGCACTACACTTACGGACTAATGTCCGTAGCAGTTGAAGCGCCCGAAAACACGATCACTCAATCAAAACTCTGCCCCACGTCCCCTCCGCCTAGCACCGTCCCGCTCTGGCTCGTCTGCTTAGCGTACTTACGTACCAGTTTAATTTGGCAGTTTAAAAACATCGTTGTACTTATTAATTTTAAGGTTTTAATTTAAAGTTTTTAGTAGGATACGAAAAAATAATGATAAAAATAACAGGCAGAGATGCAACGAACGACAGTCTGCTTGCCCCAAGGACCCTAACCGTTCGGGGCAAGAGAAGATGGACCGCACGGACGCACGGACGGACGAACACACGCAGGCTATTCGATTGGTGTATAAGGATAACTCCATTCCATTAATTATACCTATTGCTATTGTATAACCATACTCACAAAACCTTATGTCTGTCTCATTTTTTTCCAAAAATTCTTAGTTTTCTTCTTTCCTTTCCTTCTACAAGAGTCCTCTCGTAATAATATGAAATACACAAGAACTAAGAGTGCATTCATACTTTCAAATGTTCATCTCTGAACAAATTCATTATTCAATAACCAATTAATTTAATTAAAAAATAAAACATTTTTGTTTTTCTATAACAAAATTATCTTTATAAAAATATTGGAACCTTAAAATGGGAGAAAAACAATATATTGCCAAATATCTCTCGTAACATTCTCCGAAAATCTGAAGTTTTTCGCCTCCTTTGAATGGCCGCGCCCCGCGAGCGGCCGCAGCTCAGTGCTGCCCTCTGCTATCCAGCTCGCGCATCATCGGCGTCTCTCGGCCCAGTCGCCTTCCCGCGCTGCCGCCGCGCTGCGAAGCCCATTGGACGCGAGGGCCCAGCGCTGTGAACTTTCCGAACTTGCCCTAATCGTTTCTTCGCCCATCGAAAAAAAAATTGGTTTGCAGCAAAACGTCTCCCTGTGGCCAACACCAGTAGCTAAAGCAAGACTTTCACTAAAATTGATGTTACCAGATAGATCTGGATGATATCGCGGCCCCAAAGACATTTTCAACTTTTTCTCAAAAATGCTCCAATTTTTTTCTATAATTTTTTTCTCAAACAGAACTTATCTACTTATAAAAATGTCACAGGTCTGAGTTTTGTTGAATTCTCTAAATTTTGAACATTCCAAATGTTTACATTTTTAGGCATCTTCCTATAACTAAAATAATGAAAAGCTTTCTTCTTACTGGAAATCTATTCTTCAAAATGAGATATTTAAATATGGCACTTCTAACAAAAACTAACTGTAAATAAAGTACCTCCTGTTGTAGCACAGTTAGTTGTTTTTTAATTCAAAACGTTCGACCGATAGAGGATGAAAAACCAAAAATATAAATGATTTCACAACCGTGAAACGTTTATTTTCAATAACTACCTCCTTAATCAGAATCTGACACATTGTATACTTTATAGTGTGCGAAAAATGTGGTTCATGAAAATGTTACGTGAAATATGAGGAATCATTTTAAGAGGAATGGAGATTTACTGGTAGCAAACACGCATAATAGATTACAACATGCATTATGCAGTTTGCTAACTACACTTCATGCATATGAAACTTTCAGTGACGCAGTAGTTGGTACTTACAGAAGTGAATATACGGTAACAGAATTCACATCTCGTTTGCACGCAACTATCGAAGGAATGGTACATTAGAGAATAAAAACTCCAGAACAAAAAAGGAATCTGAAAGAAAATGAATCAACATGTGAAATGAATCATGTTTGAGAGTTTAGTGCAATATGACACAAAAATGCTAGTTGTTGTATCAGAGATATTTGCATTGTTCGTGGCATTGTCAAGAAAAATATTTTAACATTAGCTTGCTGTCAGTATTTTGTGAAATCCCCACCAGATGGCATAAACTGAATTTCTCACTCAGGGATCATAAAAGTTCCGTAGTTTGAGGGAGGGTTACTTTCTTTATCATTCAATTTATTCTCATTCATGAGACATAATGCAACAAGAAACTAATGTCTAGTTCCCCGCTCTCAGGCTCTCAAGATATCACTTACTCCTAATGCATTAAAATATTTATTCGAGAGGAGTTGAGGAGAGAGAGAATTACTTTACTTGTCAGACTCCCATTTCGAAATAAGATAATCTACTAGATGTGGAAACAATAACAAGTGAGATATGGACAACTGACGATCCTATCAATTGCAAGAAAAAAGGTAGGATCGCTGGTAAATGTTGTACGTTAATAAAGCAAAAGCTAACTTATTAGCACATAGTAACTACTTTTGGAATCCGATCTGACAAATAAATCTAAATTATTATTCAAAGGTTATTATTATTATTATTATTATTATTATTATTATTATTATTATTATTATTATTATTATTATTATTATTATTATTTATTATTTTAATTGTTCGTTTTTTGACAGATATTTGTCCTTCCGTCAAAGAAAATTTTGGAGGACCAACATTCACTTTGCAGATGCTGGCATTTCAAGTCTCCATTAATCGAAATGAAGTTATCTCCCGGGGTGTAACAAGTGCTGCAACACCACTGTTACATTGAGCCTAGAAAGTTGCCAACCTAGCGGCACTTCTCTCACTTCCACGGCGCGGAATCAGTCATTGTACTTTTGAGCAATATATGCAATTAATTTCGTAGCATGGAAAGTGGTTTTCTTTCGTATTATTCTTTATTATATCCTTTTACTTTTATACCTAAAATGTAAAGAAGAAAGTCAAAAGCACCACTGGGATAACTTATCTAATTATGCTGTTACATTAATTTTCTAGTGTAGCTATCATCAACTTGCTATCGTATTTACTGATAATTATTTTACAACAATTGATAATAAATTAACTTTAATGATAATTAAAATATAATTCGAAAAATACATATGTTTTAAAAATTTAATATAAAATATTAAAGTGTATTTAAAACCTTATACTTATTCATAAACGTACACATTTCACAAAGCTCAGAATACGGCGAGTTGGCAAGGCGGCGGTCGCCTCCGTAAGTTACGCCCACGCGCCAGCGGGCCGCTACGAAGCATCCGCTTTCTGGGCGAGCGCAGCGGCACACGGAGGGCCTCGTTGCGCCTGTCGCCTCCAGGACGCCACCCGCTGCCGCCGGCGCTGGCGCATTCTGGACGGGTGGCGCGGGGCCGCGCGGCGGCAGTAAAGCTATTCGGGGCGACCCGCCTGAATTATAGACGCGCTCTGCCCCGGCCCGGGCGGGCGGCGCGGCCTCGGCGAGAGCCGCCACCGTGGCACTGCGCTTCCGGCCCTCGCCCTCGCCGTCACTCTCACCCTCGCCTTCGCCCACGTTCATGCCCACCCTCTCGCGCCTCTCGCCTTGCTCGGCCCTCGCCTTCCCCTTGCCATCCTCTCGCTCTCGCCTTCCCATTGCTTTGGCCCTCGCCCTCGCCGTCACTCTCACCCCCGCCTTCGCCCACGTTCATGCCCACCCTCTCCTTCGACGCCTTCCCTACGCTCTTGCTCTCCTCCTCACTCTGGCCCTCGCCTTCCCCTTGCCATCCTCTCGCTCTCGCCTTCCCATTGCTTTGGCCCTCGCCCTCGCCGTCACTCTCACCCCCGCCTTCGCCCACGTTCATGCCCACCCTCTCCTTCGACGCCTTCCCTACGCTCTTGCTCTCCTCCTCACTCTGGCCCTCGCCTTCCCCTTGCCATCCTCTCGCTCTCGCCTTCCCATTGCTTTGGCCCTCGCCCTCGCCGTCACTCTCACCCCCGCCTTCGCCCACGTTCATGCCCACCCTCTCCTTCGACGCCTTCCCTACGCTCTTGCTCTCCTCCTCACTCTGGCCCTCGCCTTCCCCT